>JASAMX010009903.1:0-51113 GCA_030248175.1 Microlaimidae sp. YZB2_3 | reverse complement strand
AAATCAAAAATTATTATGCAAAAAATTGTTTTTAATTCCACACTTATTGATAATATTAAATTTGACACTTTTTGAATAGGTTAATCATAAGCCCGATTTGAAAATCGAGAATAAAAATTTGAATTTAAAAAAAAGCTGAGTGGGTTGGGGGAAGTTTTGTTTTTATTTAATGAAAAAGTAAAATCACGAAACTAAAAGGCTAGTGATGGGCAGTTCCGGTTTACGGGCAAAATTTGGAATTCGGGTTCCGGTTTCTGTTTTGGATTTTTTGAAAATTGAATTTCGTGTTTGGGGTTCCGCCCATCACTACTAAGAACCCATACAGGGGACTATTTCATAAAGATTTCTGTAATTTTGAATGAATAAATGCATTTCATTTTCTCTTTGATTTTATTAATTAAAAAATACGTACGTAACTGTGGAATTTATGATTCTTATAAACATGCAAATTTCTTACAATTTTAAATAATTTATTCTAATATACTTTTTACTAAAAAATAATACCTTGTTTATTATTATATAGTTAAATTATCATAAATATCTTTATAAAACAGCCAGGAAAAACAAAAATTTCGGTTGGCGCTTCCCGCCGCGAAATCAAATTTCGGTATGAAAAAAAAATTTTTACCCACACCCCTAATTTTCTCAAAAAAGAAGATTGAACAACAATATTAAAACAATTTTCATTTTTTTTGTAACTTGTTATTGTTACCATATTTAAAAAAAATATATTTTGTGTACAAAGGTTTTCTAAATGTTTCTTTTCTAATTAATCACAAAAACATTTTGTAATGCTTTAATAGTTTATTACACAACGCCGCTTAAATTTTTCAAATTAGATGTTTTTATTTTTTGTAGTTTTTTCAGTTTCAAAAATATTGATATGAAAGGCATTTAATATAAGAGAAAGTTCGTTTCGTGGCGAAAGCGCAAACTAATTTTAGATTATGTTATTGTAGGTAGTTCCATTGTATTTCCTGATCTTTTTTTTCAACCAACGTCAAGAAATAAACAAAAGCTAAAATTAAAGCACAATAATAAATTGATTAATATAACCAAATATAAATAGTGATTGACCTAAACTTTTAGAAAAAGACATCCCATTAAAAAGATTAAATAATTGTTGATTTAAATAAATGAACAACGAAGTTATTAAAATGCTTTTAATTTTTCGATTGATCAAATTTAATTGCTGGTTTCTTTTCTATATTATTCTAAAAAAGCAAAAAAAAAACAGAAAATAAGTTTAATGCTTGTCCTTGATAATTCGAACGGGGAGAGGGGGTCTCAATATTAAAAACGCTAAGTATCGCGTGACTTGGGCCTGGTTGCACCATAACTACTTAATTTAAGCAGAATTTACTTAAAGTGGCCGTGAATATGTACATTTTATATACAGATTCACAGCTACTTAAGTATCATACTTAATTTAAGTAGTTATGGTGCAACCGGGCCTTGGAATATCCCCAACATTATTTGGGGCACCCCTAAATTTCAGAGATAAGGTATACCCCCAAAAACCAAGAGGTTGCCCACCCATGGTTTCTAATATGTAAATTTGCAACGTTTTAAAGCACGGATAAGTCCTTTCTTGTTTTTTTATTTAGAAAAAAAAAATTGGTTTTTTTTTGAAACTTAATAATTTACCTTCGTTTTTTCACTTGAACTGTTAGTTTTTTCCTACAAAAAACTCTAGATATAATTTCAATTTATAGACAATAAAAATTGATTTAACCCTTAGCGATTGTTATCGCTATTCTCAAACGTGGTGTATATTAGTATTGTAAAAAATTACTTTTACTTAAACTAACCAAATATTAGATTTTGATTTACTTTTACTCAACTTTTAAAATTTCAATTACTTTTACTTTTACTCAACTTTTTAAATTTTAATTAATTTTACTTTTACTCCAATTTTTTCTTACAAATACTTAAATTTAAGTAAAATTTAAATGATTTTAAGGACTTGAACTAATCTTCTACGTGCTTATTGGAAAATGAGTGGAACAGAAAAGTTTTTCTAAGTCGTAATATGCTAAACACATTTATTAGACCTAAAATTTAAAAATGAAAATTTATACATAAAATTAGCAAAAAATTTTCTAACAAGTATAACCCTTGAGCTCCAAAATCTAAACCTTTCTGCTCTGTGTTTCGAAAATTACTTTTATTATACTTTTACTCTTACTTTTACTTAAAAAATATGTCTTACTTTTACTTTACTTAAATAAAAAAAACACAATTTATTTTTACTCTTACTTTACTTAAATTAAAATTTTTCAAATTACTTTTACTTTTACTGTAAAATAATCAAAAATTATTACAATAGGGTAGTGCATTTAATTTCGGCAGTTTTCCATATTGGGCATTTTTGATTTTGGACTATATCTTTAATAATCCTGGACGGAATACGACGTTTGATAGCTCAAATGAGAGCTAATTATATGTAGATGATTGTCAAGAGCTTTTTATTTGTTATGTTTTGATATTTTCATGTGAAATTGTGTGATTTATAAAAAATCAAAGTGTTACTCATTTTCAGAACATGGGCATTTTATGATTACGCAATAAATTGGTTTAAAAATTAAACTGTCCTGGTAAAATTTAGTCTATTTTCCGAATTTTTAGTCCCCGTGGTTCTACCTTGCGTGTGTGGTGAGCAATCGTTATAAAATAAAATAGTGTAATTACGGCACACATATTGCTGTAGGTAAAAACGGGTTAAATTAAGTGGTCGGGTGTTAAATTGTAGTTGTAAATAGTTAAAAGACAACGTTGAAATGTGTAGCGGTCATAGCACTGCACTTAAACTCGATTAAGGGGGTCCTTTTAAAAAGTGCCGAAATTAAATGCATTTTTTCCCAAATTTTGCTCATTTTGATACCATTTGGCATTTTAGCTGTAACTTTTTGCCAGTTACACGGTAAAAAACAAGTAGAAACTTAAATTAAAGAAAACTGTCTGGAGATAACGATAGGCTTTTAAATTTTAGAAAATGATGATTTTTTTTGACTGAGAAACAATCGATTGTTTGTAAAGTGCCGAAATTAAATGCACACATTTAATTTTGGCAATTTTCTATTTTTTTAAAAACTGATTTAATTAAGTAAAAAATTACTTTCGTACAGTGAAACTCTTGTGACCAACGCAGTATTGTGAAAGCTTCAAAATGAGCTATCAAACATGAAAATCGGGCCATACAGTGAAAAGTTACTTGGGAAAAACAAAAAAGTGCCGAAATTAAATGCACTACCCTATACGGAGTCTCTCTGCCCGGAACCGCCCATTTCGCTCCCGCCACTTCGCTCCTGACCCATTTCGCTCCCAGGAAATATTTGCAAATTTATTATTTTTTGCTGGGAGCAACCTCGCTTTTGGCTTATTTCGGCCAATTTTATAAAATTATCATGAAAAAGATTTGTTTGATTTTTAGGTTTCGCCTAGGCTTAGGAAAATCTAGATTTCCATTGTTAAGAGCGTCGCAAAAAATGCGTTCACAAAATTTGCCAGGAGCGAAGTAGGCCGGGAGCGAAGTGTGCCCAATTTCTCGCTGCCACGTCAAGATTTTAAGGACTCTTAAAATATCATTTAGTATTCGTCGTGATCATGTCATATATGTTTTGCCCTGTGGGAATGGTTGTGGGAGCTGTTTTAGCCAATTAGCGCTTGGGAAAAATTGATCTAACAATGAACAAGCGATCTCCATTTTTTCCTTATCAATAATTGGCTTAGTCATTCTATACGTCGTGACTCTGTGAAGATATTTAACACTGAGCAATTTCCGTTTAAATGGGAGGGTTTAGACTATCGTGGCTGTGTATAAAAACCGATCGAAAAGCCCATGCGCGCGAAGATTAATTCACAATTTAATTTCGCGCTTTCCCTATTCGCGATTCAAATCTGCTTGATGACCTCAATAATAAATAGCTTCTTCAAGGCTGTTGTTTTTAAAACATATATAATGAAACTAATGTTCAGCTATTTTTTATGTTATTGTGATAAAAACGGAACGTGTTAAAATATTTATGTATTTAAAATCAGGGAAGAGCGCGGAGCGCTCTTTCCTTATATTAAATGGGTTAAGTCACTGCGCGGTTAACCGTTGTTGATGGCGTCATCGAAATCAACAAAACCTTTAATATTTTTTTAGCCAATTTAAAATCTAAACATTTTACATAACTAAAATATTACCCATATTTTTCTGATATAAAAAACCTAAAAACTTTTGCTAAACATACCTGAATTTCATACTAATAAGCTTAATTTGCTTAACTTTTTTGTTTTTTTGGGGTCCCCCAAAAATTTTTCCCTGTGGTAAATATTTGGCGCTGACTTTTTGCACGTAGATGCTAAATTGCCGCCTCACCTGAATTTTATTCTCGTATATGCTCTATTGCCCGTAGTTAAACCTCTGTTCATGTGAAAAACGACCAGTTTTTTTCTAAGTTACGCATTAGGTACTGGGGTACTTGTGTGACAATTTTTTTCCTTGTTGAATTACATATTAAGTAACTTCATTCAGTAATACACATTCTCTTGTGGTTTTTTTTTGGTTTAAATTATAATTCTTTACCTTTTTATAAAAATTACTAATTCTCAACGGAAAGAGCGAAAAAATATCCTTAAAACTAATTAAAAATATTTAAAAAAATAAAATGATATAAATCTTGGGTGACGGGTGAGCGCTGCGGGATACAATGTTTCAATTGACGGAAATTTATCAAAATCGAAACAAAAAAAAAGTCTTTTTTATATGGAATACTATGAAGCTACAATCACTCCAAAAATTTAATGCGAGAAAAGACTGGTATTTCCGAAAAAGTGGTTAAATCAGGTCTAACTAAAAAAATTTAAACAGAAGAAAAACACGTTCTTTCAGGTTCTTACTGTTTATTGAACGGTTTTTCGCTTTCCATGTTTCACAAACAATATCATAACAATCTCAGGGTTTTTTGAAGAAAACACTAATTTTTAGGGAAATCATTTGATAAAATCAAAATAAATCAGAATGTAAAAATAAAGTTAACAACATGACGCCTGTTTTTTTATGTTTTCATGACAAAACTTTTTGCAGTGAAGAAGGCATTGTTCCAGCATAAAATGATTAAAAAAATCCCTGTTTTGGCCTTTTTTAAATGGTCTAAAGGTAAAAAACTGTTACAAGGTTTGGAACGCAGAATAAAGTTTGGTCAAAAAATAGTCGAAATCGAAGAGAAAAAATTTTTACTGCATTTTTAAGTACTTATTCTAACACACATTCTTTTTATAGAAAATTTAGTTTTTTTAAATCAAAGTGCAAAACCAAAAAAAGATAAAACCATGGGTAAAACATTATGCAATTTATCAAAAAATCTTTAAGTCCTGTATAAAGAGTGGCGTCCATATAAGCCATTGAATAAAATGCCTTTTGAATAGTTTTAAAAATGACACATTTCTTTGAGTTATGTCATCATAATGACTCATTTTTCATTAATTCGCGTGAATTTAAATAGATATTTATTTACGTGAATTTACGTAAATTGAATTGTTCCATTATTAAATTAAAACAGACTTTATTATAACTGGCGTGAATTAACAGAAGAATATGACTTTAAAATAAAAATGTCATTTAAATGGACTGAAATAATGTTGTTATAATCGCATATTATAATAAGGCTTCTTATTCAGGATTTAAACATCTTTTGGTAAAGTATAATATATTTTTAATTTTTATTGTCAAGCTCACTATTAAGCTAATTAGCCTGGGCTAATTGTGAGCTTAAGCTTGAGCCTGAGATTTATTGTGAGCTTGAGCTTGAGCTTAGTACTCACAATTAAATATATGCGAGTACCAATTGGTATTGAGCATTTGTGAGTAGCTCAATGCATCCCTACCACTTAGCAGCCATATGACAACAATAAAAATATTTAAAAAAATAAAATGAAATAAATCTTGGGTGCCGTGTGAACGCTGCGGGATACAATGTTTCAATAGACGTAAAATTGTATGGAACTTGGAAAAACCATTTACAATCGTGTGGTTTTGTTGTTTAAAAATAAACCATCAATCCAAAAAAATCAAGCACAAAACAAAAGTCCAAATAAAGCTAATTTCCAAAAAAGTGGTTAAATCAGGTCTAACTAAAAAAATTTAAACAGAAGAAAAACACACTATTTTATATGGTTCTTTCAGGTTCCATACAATTTTACGGAGTTACCCAGACTTAATTTTTGTATAGTATACTGCTTAAAATTACATTGAAGTTTTGGATATGAAAATAATTATATTCATATCATGAGGAGACCATGACGTTTCTTTTAAAATGAGTAAATTTTTTAATGTTTTATATCTTTAATAAATGACATTGAATTCAATGCATTAAAAGGCGGAAATTCTAGCAAAAGACTAAACAAAGTTTCGAAAAAAAAGCCTTATATTAAATGGAATAGTATAAAGCTACATAAGTCTAAAAACTAAATGCCAGAAAAGACTGAAACAAGTCTCTTTAAAACCTGTAAATTAATAACAGATTTTGTGAAATTTTTAGAAAAACAAAACCGAATAAAAACAATACGTGTAAAAGCTTTAGTTTGCGTTTTTTAACCATTAATAAAACTTAATTCACATAAATTTCTCTCAAAGTGGATTACTTTTACATGAGTTAACCAGCTGTAAATACCACAGTATTAGTTAAGTCACACGTCGTCAAAACGATACAAAAAAGTATAATGCAAGCGTCACAGTAACCATGAAAAATTTTTGTCAAAATAAGTTATCGCATTGCGCATTAAATTTTGTAATTTATCATTATTTTCGTATAAAGCAAAACATACCGCCATATTAACGGCTTTTTAAAATCAAATATCAAGTTCTAAGTCCGAAAAACATTTAAAAATTAAGATTTAATATAAGGGGACTTTTTTTTTAATGTTTCTATATATTACATAAAACAAAGTAGCTGTAAATGTATTTGTTAAATTAAAAGTCGCCTTATATTAAATCTTAATTTTTCAATGTTTTTCGGACTTAGAACTTGATATTTGATTTTAAAAAGCCGTTAATATGGCGGTATGTTTTGCTTTATACGAAAATAATGATAAATTACAAAATTTAATGCGCAATGCGATAACTTATTTTGACAGAAATTTTTCATGGTTACTGTGACGCTTGCGTTATACTTTTTTGTATCGTTTTGACGACGTGTGACTTAACTAATACTGTGGTATTTACAGCTGGTTAACTCAGAATCCACTTTGAGAGAAATTTATGTGAATTAAGTTTTATTAATGGTTAAAAAACGCAAACTAAAGCTTTTACACGTATTGTTTTTATTCAGTTTTGTTTTTCTAAAAATTTCACAAAATCTGTTATTAATTTACAGGTTTTAAAGAGACTTGTTTCAGTCTTTTCTGGCATTTAGTTTTTAGACTTATGTAGCTTTATACTATTCCATTTAATATAAAGCTTTTTTCAAAACTTTGTTTCGTCTTTTGCCAGAATAATTGTTTGTTTTTAAATTGAGAAATTATATTTTTAAAAAAACTTGTGAAAAATACTTTATTAGATAATTTTAAATAGATTTATGTGTTCTATTATTTTGGTGTTATTTTTTGATGTTAAATACTCGCTGAATATACAATAAATTAGCCGCACATTTGCCCAAATTTAATAGTTGAAAAATCAGTTGTTTTTCCACCGCAAACGTCATACATATCTCAACAAAGACTGCACCAATCTAAACTAGTGATGCTCTTACCCTTCAATATCAGGCTCCGGCTATTTAAAGCGAAGAGAGCTCCGGAGCTCCGCTCCCTAAACTACTATTCGGAGCTACTTTAAACTTATTTAAGCATAAAATACAATCAAAACTACTCTATATTTGCATTTTTAAGACTATTTCTAACGTTTTAAATCTGTCGAATAATTTACAAAAAAATTTTGACAAAATAATCGATAGCATAACTCTTTAATTATTCAAGAATTTAGTGAAAAAATAGGACGGAGAGCTCCGGGGGTTGCTCCGGAACTCCTTTAGGCGGAGCTCCGTTCCGGGGCACATCACTAATCTAAACCATAAAATTTTAAAAGTAAAAAAGTTTTTGTGTTTTGAGAACATTTTGCAAATTATTTTTTTACAGCTTTACAGTAAGGAATCAGCGAAAAAAACGTCATTAGTAACTATTAAATTAAAGCATTTTATTGCAATTTATATCAGCAAATCACAATTTATAACAGTTAAAGGTTACATTAAGATTGTTTAATACGCTGCGCCAATTTAGCTTCATGTAATTGCTTTCACATGACCCCTATTTTTAATTTTTAAACAAATTAAACCGGGAATAATTCAACCAAACATATTTTTTGCTAATTACTATGCTATGGTGTAATACAATAGTATTTGAAATGTTTTTATTTTAAGATATCTTAACATAAATAACAATTATTTAAAAATTATTAAGCTTGCCTAAAAACGTTGTCAATAAGTGTTTGGTGTCTGATCTGATTTATATGAATTTAAATAGAACACAATCACAGGTGGGCAGGGGGGTTGGGGGTTATACCCCCCAAAAAAATCCCGATTATAACCGACACCCCCCTAAAATTTGGGGGTACCCCGAACCCGACACCCATCTAAAATTTGGGGGGTTCCAGTACTAAAAACGCTTAAAAAGAGGTGTGTGAGGTATACCCCAAAAAAATTTTTAGGGACCCCCAAATTTCGGGGGTCGGGTATACCCCCCAAAAATCTGGAAAAGTTTAAATAACGACGCAAATTATTATTAAATACATTGATATTAAACAAAAATCTTTTGTTTAGTCGATTGTTTTCGTTTTAAGTTCGAGGTAAATAAAACTATCAAACAAAAAATAAAGAGAGTAAAGGCTGGTTCATACTTATGACAAAACGTCCTTCGGACAAAGTCCAAAGGACAAAAGTCTATTGGACTTTGTTCAAAGGAGAGACACAGCGTCAAATTGTCCTTTGGACTTTGTCTATTGGATTTTGCCAAGGGACAAAATCCAAAGGGCAACGTGTTCATACTTTTTGTCCTTTGGACTTTTTCCTTTGGATTTTGTCCTTTGGACTTTGTCCAAAAGACAAATTTTAAGTAGCATTCATACTTCGTCCAAAGGACGTTTTGGCTTTTCTAAAATTGTCCTTCGGACTTTGTCCAAAGGACGTTTTGTCATCAGTATAAACCAGCCTTAAACGCCAGAAAATCAAAAACAGATTAGAAGCCAAATTAGTTTTTTTCAACGTTGCTTCAAATACGATTTTAAACATTCCAAAAATTTCGTTAATATTTATATAGCAGTAAAATAGATTTGTTTTTAAATTAATTTGGAATGACTTACTATTATAAACCCTTTCAAAGAATTAGGGCTTAATCTAAAATTATTTTGAATAATACAATAAATAATATGCACTCGAAAAAACTACAGAGCAATATACTTATAAACTTTTCGACTAATTCGATAGTTATCGATTAATCGTTAAATATTAAATTAATATGCCCATTACATTTTTTCAAGTGTACATAATCTCTATAAAAACTATATTTTTTTTCTAAATTCTTTTGCTAAAAACATACACAATGACAAAATTGTAACAATAATCGACACCGAAGTTTTAAAAATTAACCTAGTTTTTCCATAACTATAAATATTCCACACCACAAAAAGTTTTTAATAGCGACACACTACAATTCCAAAAGGGTGTATTCAGAAGCGGAAATATGTTTATTTCGGTCCCAACATATCGTGAGGTCGCACCCAGTCGTTAAACTGCTCCTCCGTCAAAATGCCCAGTTTCATTGCCGTGCCTTTTAGGGTTCCGCCTTCTTTATGGGCAGTTTTGGCAATCAACGCAGCTTTATCATAGCCTAAAATAAATGGTTGGCTGGTACTAAGAAAGAATAATGTGAACTGAATGTGTATGTGTGTGTATGTGTGCGTGCGCGCGCGCGCGCGTGTGTGTGTGTGTGTGTGTGTGTGTGTGTGTGTGTGTGTGTGTGTGTGTGTGTGTGTGTGTGTGTGTGTGTGTGTGTGTGTGTGTGTGTGTGTGTGTGTGTGTGTGTATGTGTATGTGTATGTGTGTGTGTGTGTGTGTGTGTGTGTGTGTGTGTGTGTGTGTGTGTGTGTGTGTGTGTGTGTGTGTGTGTGTGTGTGTGTGTGTGTGTGTGTGTGTGTGTGTGTGTGTGTGTGTGTGTGTGTGTGTGTGTGTGTGTGTGTGTGAGAGAGAGAGAGAGAGAGAGAGAGAGAGAGAGAGAGAGAGAGAGAGAGAGAGAGAGAGAGAGAGAGAGAGAGAGAGAGAGAGAGAGAGAGAGAGAGAGAGAGAGAGAGAGAGAGAGAGAGAGAGAGAGAGAGAGAGAGAGAGAGAGAGAGAGAGAGAGAGAGAGAGAGAGAGAGAGAGAGAGAGAGAGAGAGAGAGAGAGAGAGAGAGAGAGAGAGAGTGTGTGTGTGTGTGTGTGTGTGTGTGTGTGTGTGTGTGTGTGTGTGTGTGGGGGTGTGTGTGTGTGTGTGTGTGTGGGACTACCGAGTACCGGTTAAAAAAACTTGTTTGTATGTAAGTCCTAGCTTATGCGCTAGGACTTATATCTCACGCTTATGCGATTTTATTTCACTAACAAAACGGAAGATATTTATCATAGTTTTACATGATCATAGTTTTACAAGATGCAACAACTACTAATCTGCAAACAACCTAACTAATCTGTTTAGTTAGTATTAATATTTTATTTAAAAAACAAAGCTTAAATAAATTAAAAAGATAATACCAAATCTTATTTAAATTTCCTATACTAAATAAAATTAACTCTGTTCATTTTGAATTGGGTTCGTAAATAATAGCCATTCATGCACTAACTTTCCGACACTTTTTCTTCCTCGAATAGTGTCAATTTCTGAATCTGGAATCACTTTGACTCAGCCCAATAGGTGGGCAGGGCGGGGGAAGGGTTCGGAGCTGGAGGGATTATACCTCCCAAAATCCTAATTACTACCGACACCCCTCCCCCTAAAATTTGGGGATTTGGGGTGAGGGGTTCCAGTATAAAAAACGATAAAAATAGGATATTTGAGCTACACCCCAAAAATTTTTTGGGACACCCCTCTCCAAATTTCGGGGGTCGGGTATACTCCCCATAATCAGGGAGGCTGTCTACTTATGCCCCGTTCCTCCTCCTTTCCACGATATTTAGGTAGAAAACTTACCAATATGTGGATTGAGCGCCGTGACTAGCATAAGGCTTTCATTTAGGAGTTTTTCTATTCTATCCTCATTCGCTTTTATTCCACCCACGCAGTTGTCCGTGAAGCTGACGGCCGCGTCAGCCAATAGGCGAACCGACTGTAGCACGTTCCTTAATGTAACAACACCCGTTGCCATGATGTTTAAAAAATATGACGCCTTATAAATACGAGTTATAATGTAAAGCTGTGGAGCGATGTTGTAACGCAGTACGTCAGTCAATGATGTGCTAAGGCTGGAGATTAGAGGTTCAAGCCCTGAATCGCTCATTTTTGAGCTAAAAAGTTAAAAAAAGCAAATTGTTTAGCATTTTTTGTTTAAAAAACTCGATTTATTCCGCATCATATTTCTGGACGTTAAAAAACTTTTTAAAATACGAGAAGCCCGTTTCAGCTACGTTTGCATTAAATGCCATTAAAAACTACTGGTTCTGTACAAAAGATATAAATAAAAAAAATTAAAGTGATTGTTTCAAAAGTTTAGATAAAAAAGTATTATCTTCCCTGCGAAGGGAAAAAATTTTCTAAAAAATACTAACAAGTCTAATAACACCAAAATGAGTAGTTTAAAATTAAATTTATATGACAATTAAGTGTATTTTAATGAAATAAAAACTTTAACATATATGCTTAAAAACAATAAAACTTAAAAAATAGTAGCTTACTTCACAATTACCGGTTTGAAAACATTAAGTTCGAAATGACCATTGGAGCAACCCACAGAAACGGCCACTTGATTTCCCATCACTTGAGCCGCAACCATTGTGATAGCTTCACACTGAGTGGGATTCACTTTTCCTGAAAATAATATAACCATCACCAAAACAGTTGCCGAAATAATGAAAATTTGTTTTTAATAAACAGAAAAAAAATTTTAAGAGGGAGATTTTGGCACTAAAATATAAATTATTTAACAATAAAATTTAAAAAAATGCATAATTTCAAGTTAATTGTGATGAAAACAAAGCTATAAATAAAAAGTATGGAATGGCAGGAAAAATACAAATTAATTGTATAATTAATTATATATAAAAAAAATACACAGAGAAAGTATATTAAATATATATTTATTTTTCAATTTATCAAAAATAATAATTAATAAATTAAATTCACAATCGTTGTAGTAGTATTTACTGAACATTAGTATATTTTTGATTATATTACTTAAACTTTAGTATAAACTTATTTGTGATAATTTAAATTTTATAACACAGCTAAAAATAATGATAATTCTAAGCTAAACAAATTTTTTTTAAAAATTGCTAATTTTTAACCACTAATTTAATCAATTTTTTTTTAATTTTTCAGTAAGTGGTAAGCTTCTACTGCAGAAAAGAGCAAGATAACCTACTGCGCACTAACCTAAAGACACTAACCTACCGCGCACTTGACTAAATAAAATATGGATATCAAACCCCGATAGGTTTGCTACATGATTTTATAATTTCAATTCAATTATATTATTCATTTATAAAATATATAAACCAAACTAAAAAGTACTTGGCCTTACTATTAAAGGATTACGATCTGAGGATAAACAGACTACCTATTCCTGCATTAAAACAGAATGTTGAAACAATTAAAGAAGTAAAAAATAGTATTTTTTTGGTATTGTTGGCCATTCCCCTCAGTTTTGTTAAATATTTATAACAAGTCACTGAGGTGACAACCACTTTGTATAATAGTAATGTTTGTGTAAATTAACAACTTACCCACCAAATAAACTTAAAAAAACAAAAACAAACCTTTTACTCTACATGCTAGTATGTAGTATTATTATACATATTTTGTGGGTGTTGTGTTACCATGTATGCAGTATGCATTAATTGTGGTTGCCACATCTTCTATGCTGGTACGCAGAGAGGGAAGACAGATCATAGTAAACTGTGTCATGTAATGGGCGTTGTGGAGCGATCTGCCGCTAACATTGTTTCCATCCGAGTTTTATAGAGCAAAACGTGTTACGGCTTTATTTTACAAATCTCATGACAAAAGCTAGTGTTAACGTTGCCCGCCAGGTACCACGAGGAGAAACTCCACACCACCCGGCGTAAAAAATAGTCTATGGTCCTTACTACGGCAAAATGAGTCGTTGTAATTATAAACTACACTTGACTGCATAGGTGGGCAGGGGGGGGGGGTTGGTGGGTTTATAGCCATAGGTGGGCAGGGGGGTTATACCCCCCTCAAAATCCCGATTATAGCCGACACCCTCCCTAAAATTTGGGGGTACGCCGGAGGCCGGACACCCCCCCTAAAATTGGGGGGTCCCAGTACTAAAAACGCTAAAAATGGGGTATTTGAGGTATACCCCAAAAAAATTTTGGGACACCCCCCAAATTTCGGGTGTCGGGTATACCCCCCAAAATCCGGGAGGCTGCCCACCTATGGTTATACCCCCCAAAAAAAATCCCGATTACTGCCGACACCCCCCCCAAAAAAAAAATTGGAAGTACCCTGGACACCCCCTTCCTAAAATTTGGGGGGTCCCAGTCATAGGTCACCGACCTTCGACGGCTCAGGGGGGGGGGGGGCACACCCCGGGGTGTGGAGGTTTTTGACCTCCAGGGGGGGGGGGGTCACACCCCGGGGTGTTTTTTTTGAAAAAAAGCAGGGGGGGGTCACACCCCGGGTACCATTTTTTTGACCAAAATTGACAATTTTTTGACGAAATTTGACCATTTTTTAAGCATTTTTTGGGATTGTCTAGTGAGGGGGGTGGTCAAAAATGGGCCTGAGGGGGGGGTCAGGGGTTCAAGGGGTCGATGGGGGGGGAGGGGTCAAAAATGGGCCTTAGGGGGGGATAGGTCTCAGAGGCCGTAGGGGGGGGGGGGGTGACCCCCCCTACCACCACCCCCCCTTCGGTGACCTATGGTCCCAGTAGTAAAAACATTAAAAATGGGGTATTTGAGGTATACCCCACAAATATTTTGGGACACCCCCCGCCCCCCCCTCGAATTTCGAGGCTGCCCACCTATGCTTGACTGCGACGAATTCTTCGGTCAATAAAGTGCCGTTTGAAATCTAAAACGAGTCACAGCTGCGTATAGTTTATCTTTATTGTGGCTCTTTTTGCTGTAGTAGTAACGTCGACGTATCGGCCATTATGGTGCTACCGGGTTCGTGCCTTACCTTACTATTAAAGAATTACGATCTAACGACAAAAGGATTACTGATTCCTGCAGTAAAAGAAAATGTTCAAACAATCTAACAAAGTAAAAATAGCAGACCTGTGCACGGTCTGGAAATGCCCCCCACTTTATTGGAGGATTTGCCTTCCCCCCACCAAAAAATAAAAAAAGTACCCTAAAATTATGACGCCATTTTTGACCTATGATGACGCCATCATCGCAATTTTTTTGCAGTGTTTAGCCTATTTCAATGTATTTTAAGCCATTTCAGACCTATTTTTACCTTATTTTCGCTTTTTTTGTCCCTTTTTTCTCTTTTCCCTTCTTTTTTTCTTTTTTTCCTCCTTCTTTTTCCTTTCCCTTTGCTGGCCCCCCCCCGATTTCAAAAAAGTTGCCCCCCCCGTGCCCACCATCATTTTGGAATTGCCCCCCCCCGTTTAAACACCGGGGGGGCAGTGCACAGGTCTGAAATAATATATCGGTACGATTCCCATACGCGTCCCAAAATTCGATATGACCGATTCTAAAGTAAAATACACATATAAAACATCTTTGTACACTAAATCGGACACGTCGACTTCGTTTTGATAGTTAATTTTAAGATTTGGCCTTATCGAAAAGAGTTATGAACTAATTTATACCCAAAAAATGACCTTTTTCAGCATATGCAATTTATGATGTTAATAAAAAAAATTGTAAACACACAAATTAAATTAAAAACTATGTTTTAACAATGCTAGAAGTCTGGAGAACTCAAAAATTTTCAAAAAAATTAAAAATTCAAAAGTTACATGGACCACCAAAAACATGGACAACAAAAATTTTTTGGCTTTAAACGTTAATTTAAACTTAGTTTTTCACCGATTTATTGTTCCTAAGCCTAAGCAAAACCTAAAAATCAAACAAATTTGTAATATAATTGATTTTTATTAAAATAAGTTGTTTTTCAAAAATGTGAATTTTTCACAACTAAAATTTTATGGGTATTTGAACGGTTATTATAAAAAATTGGTTGTTACCATGAAAAAAATAAAAGTATATTTGTAACTTCCAGACACTTGTTAATACAAAAAAATAATATTAATTTGATTAAAGGTTTAATAAAAAAATTTCTTAATAACATAAATTGTACATGCCAAAATAGGGCAATTTTTGGGTGTTAATCGGCTTATAACTTCTAATCAAAAGCTCAAATCTCAATAATAACCACAAAAATCAAGTCTTCGGGTCCAGTTTAGGGTATGAAGATGTTTTATAAGTGTATTTTACATTAGGGTCGGTCAAATCGACTTTTGGGACGCATATGGGAATCATACCTAATATATCCTCATTACTACAGCACCGTCATTATAAAATACACGTTACTGTGATTTATTAAGTGCCATTTGATATGTAAAAGGAGTCACAGTCACGTCAATTTTATACTTTTTGCGGCCCTTTTCGCTGAAGTAGTTAGGTCGACGTACCGGGCATAATACTGCTTCCGGGTTCGTTTTCCGGTAGGGACAGTTCCCCCAGACCGCAGCGAGGTCCGGAGCCCAAGAGTCGGATGTCGTTTGCGATTTTCATAAAACTGGCCGCCAGCACATTAAGGGACCCGTGAACCTAAACGAACCGTTCCTTACCGTAATACAATGAGTCGGAATCGTCATAAAATACTTGTAATCATAGGTGGGCAGGGGGGTTGGGGGTTATACCCCCCATAAAACCCCGATTATGGCCGAAACCCCTCTAAAATTTGGGGGTACCCCGGACAACCCTCTCCTAAAATTTCAGGGGTCCCAGTACTAAAAACGCTAAAAATGGGGTATTTGAGGTATACCCCAAAAAAATTTTCGGAACACCCCCCCCCAAATTTCAGGGGTCGGGTATACCCCCCAAAAATCCGGGAGGCTGCCCACCTATGCTTGTAACTCTGTCACTCTTTTATTTCTTAATACAGAAACAATATAAACAAAACGAGTCAAAGTCACGTTGATTTTTATCTAATGGTGATTCTGTGTGTTAGAGTAACGGCATAATAAACGCTATGCGTTGCGAGCGTTGCGTACAGCTAGAAAATAAGGTAAAAATAGGTCTAAAATGGCTTAAAATACATTTAAAAAGGCTAAAAACTGCAAAAAATCGCGATGATGGCGTCATTATAGGTCAAAAATGGCGCCACAATTTTAGAGTAGGGTAGTGCATTTAATTTCGGCACTTTTCTGTTTTTCCGATGTAACTTTTCACTGTATGGCCCGATTTTCATGTTTAATAGCTCATTTTGAAGCTTTCACGACACTGCGTTGCGTTACAAAAGTTTCATTGTTCAAAAGTAGTTTTTTTACTTAATTAAATCAGTTTTTTTAAAAATGGAAAATTGTCGAAATTAAATGTGTGCATTTAATTTCGGCACTTTACAAACAATCAATTGTTTCTCAGTCAAAAAATCATCATTTTCAAAAATTTAAAAACCTATCATTATCTCCAGACAGTTTCTTTAATTTAAGCTTCTACTTGTTGTTCAACGTGTAACTGGCAAAAAGTTACAGCTAAAATGCCAAATGGTATCAAAATGAGCAAAATTTGGGAAAAAAAGTGCATTTAATTTCGGCACTTTTTAAAAGGAACCCCTTAATCGCGTTTAAGTGCAGTGCTATGACCCCTACACATTTCAACGTTGTGTATTAACTATTTACAACTACAATTTAACACCCGACCACTTAATTCAACCCGTTTTTACCTACAGCAATATGTGTGCCGAAATTACACTATTTTATTTTATAACGATTGCTCACCAGACGCAACGTAGAACCACGGGGACTAAAAATTCGGAAAATAGACTAAATTTTACCAGGACAGTTTAATTTTTAAACCAATTTATTGCGTAATCATGAAATGCCCGTGTTCTAAAAACCAGTAACAATTTTATATTTTATAAATCACACAGTTTCACATGAAAATACAGACCTGTGCACAGTCTGAAAATGCCCCCCCCGTTTTATTGGAGGATTTGCCCCCCCCCGTTTTATTGCCCCCCGCCAAAAAATGAAAAAGTACCCTAAAAATATGACGCCATTTTTGACCTATGATGACGCCATCATCGCGAATTTTTTGCAGTTTTTAGCCTATTTCAATGTATTTTAAGCCATTTTAGACCTATTTTTACCTTATTTTCGCTTTTTTCCCTTTTCCCTTCTTTTTTTCTCTTTTTTTTTCTCCTTTTTTCCCTTTTTTTTCTTTCCCCCTGCTTGCCCCCCCGTTTTATTGCCCCCCCCGTTTCAAAAAAGTTGCCCCCCCGTGGCCCTCCATTTCGGAATTGCCCCCCCGTTTTAACCCCGGGGGGGGGGGCAGTGCACAGGTCTGAAAAAATAATAACATAACAAATAAAAAGCTCACGACAGTCGTCCACATATAATTAGCTCTCATTTGAGCAATCAAACGTCGTATTCCATCCAGGATTATCAAAGATATAGACCAAAATCAAAAATGGCCAATTTAAAAAAGTGCCGAAATTAAATGCACTACCCTACTTTTTCATTTGGGGGCGGGGGCAACAAAACGGGGGGAAGGGGGAGCAAATCCTCCAATAAAGCGGGGGAGGCATTTCCAGACCGTGCACAGGTCTGTATCATACATGGGCAAGTTGGTCCGGAGTGGGGGGGGGTTAAACCCCAAATTAGGGGGGGGGGGTTAAAATCCGAGAAACGCAAAATACCCATATTGTTTTTTTTTTCTGGAGTGCATTTTACCCATATCGTTTTTCGATTTTGAAGGAAAAATAGGTTAAAAACACTAATTTTAGGTCAAAAAGCCCCTTTTATTGCATTTTTGAGCTTTTTATTGCTTAAAACATTCATTTTGACCTCAAAACTTAAGTTTGGAGGCAGTTAGAAGTCATTTTAAAGACCCTTTTGTTCTTCAATTTTCCAAAATTGGGGGGGGGGGGTTAACTTGTTCTCCCCCCCCCCACTTCTGAGTGGGAGGGGGTTAACCCCCCCCTTCTCAGAATTTGGGGGGGGGGGGTTAACCCCCCCCAACCCCCCCCGTGCCCATGTATGGTCTGTATATAACATGACCCAGAATCAGTTAAGATACAGCAAGGCAGCGTAAATTTTATAGCTCAGATAAGAAAATGTTCAGATGGACTGACTGACAGTTTAATTTTTATAAAGCGGTAAATATAATTTTTCAAAGTAAATACTGAATTAAGCCGGAAGAAAGCTTTTTACTACATAAAATCTATGGTTATTCAATGCAAAGCTTTCGCATATAAATATAGCCATCCTCCTTCACTCGTTTTATTAAACGCAGATCTGTTTTATCTATAATCTTTAATTATTCTTGTTCATAATTATTAGTAATTTTATTCTCATATCAAAACGAGCTGACAGGTGTATCTGCGGTAAAATTTATATTACAAAGAGTAGTGTCTGCCTGCACACTAAATTGTGCTAGATGCTAAATGTTCTTCCATCTAACCCCCTATTTTTATCTATGATTATAATTATCGATAGTCAAATTGTATGAAATTAAAACGATCCAATTTAGCAGCTTAGAATATATTACAGCTTGAAAAAATGGTTTAATTTTTTTGAAAAAAACTTCTGGGTGAGTGTTTTTAATTTTTATTTTGGTTAGGTAATAAATGCGAGCAAAATTAACAAATTTTTTTTTAAATACTGGTTTTTTGTGCAGAATTTTAATCTCCCCATATAAAATGGGAACTGTTTTCCACATCATCCTGAAAAAGAGTGCAAAATTAAGGCGGACCTAAAGTCAACTCAGGACAAAACTATTTGAAAAACTGACAGTTTAAAGTCAGACCTCGAGCATGGCGTCGTGGGCTGCCAGCGCTTCGAACTTGTTAGGGGCGGTTTTGAATGGAAGACCCGTTTCTTTGGCCACAGTCGCCGCCACGCTTTCCGCGAATCCTTTCCGAGTGTTTAAGCCGGTACCTACTGCCGTCCCGCCTAAATTAAAGCACAAAGAGTAACAATCATCGTAAAACCAACGTGTCTCCGACTCATAATATTATTATAAAATTTATGTATTAAAAGATAAAAAGAGTCATAGTTACGAGAATTTTACGACAATTCCGACTTTTTATGTCATATTAACGACGAATTACGAGAATCGCGCTTTCCAAAACTCCATAATTTTGGTGGTTTTAACTACAAAATATCATAGAATTTGATAAAAGAGACAAAAAGATATAAATATCCCTCGTCTCTGTATTAAATTCCCGAATAATAAAATGTTTATATTTTTTGCTCATTTTAGCAGCCAAAAATAGCCTTTGTGCACTAACAATGAAACAAGCCAAAAATAGCCTTTGTCACAAATAAAAATGCGCAAATTTAGGAAAAGTGACACATTTAAGAAAAAATTTAAACGATTCTTTGGTTTTGATTTTATTCTAATGAAGAGTATAAAAAATAATTTTCACGATTATTATAGCTATAGGCACATTTTATTAACATTCTAATTTTAAGCTCAAGAAATAATATGGTTTCTATTAAAGCTTAAAGTCAAATAAAAATTATACTTTTTTATTATTTTGGACTATTATACTTTTTCACTATTAGGGTGGTGCATTTTTTTTCGGCACTTTTCTAAATTGGGCATTTTTGATTTTGGACTATTATCTTTGGTAATCCTGGACGGAATACGACGTTTAATAGCTCAAATGAGAGCTAATTATATGTAAATGACTGTCGTGAGCTTTTTATTTGTTATGTTATGATATTTCCATGTGAAATTGTGTGATTTATAAAAAATAAAATGGTTACTCGTTTTTAGAACATGGGCATTTCATGATTACACAATAAATTGGTTTAAAAATTAAACTGTCCTGGTAAAATTTAGTCTATTTTTCGAATTTTTAGTCCCCGTGATTCTACGTTGCATCTGTGGTGAGCAATCGTTATAAAAAAAAATAGTGTAAGTTCGGCACACATATTGTTGTAGGTAAAAATGGGTTGAATTAAGTGTCGGGTGTTAAATTGTAGTTATAAATAGTTAAAAGACAACGTTGAAATGTGTGGGGGTCATAACACTGCACTTAAACTTGATTACGGAGGTCCTTTTAAAAATTGCCGAAATTAAATGCACTTTTTTCCCAAATTTTGCTCATTTTGATACCATTTGGCATTTTAGCTGTAACTTTTTGTCAGTTACACGTTGAACAAGTACAAACTTAAATTAAAGAAAACTGTCTGGAGATAATGATAGGTTTTTAAACTTTGGAAAATGATGAATCAATTTGTGAAAACAATTGATTGTTTGTAAAGTGCCAAAATTAAATGCATACATTTAATTTCGGCAATTTTCCATTATTTTAAAAACTGATTTAATTAAGTAAAAAAACTATTTTCGTACAGTGGAACTTTTGTGACGCAAAGCAGTATTATGAAAGCTTCAAAATGAGCTATCAAACATGAAAATCGGGCCATACAGTGAAAAGTTACATCGGAAAAACAAAAAAGTGCCGAAATTAAATGCACTACCCTATACTTATTATACCACTTTTTTTCATAATAAAAAAAACACTTTCTGTTGCTATTCCCTCTCCTTTCTTTGATACTCATTTTGTTTGTGTTGTAACTGTACACAATTTTTAATTAAAAAAACAACAATAACCGTTCCTTGTATTTTTTAAAATATATAGTACGATAGCAGATGTCCCAGCATCAACACAACTTAAAAATGGATTGCTTTTAATTTGGGAAGAGCGTACTATTGTAAAGAAGTTTTTAAGGGAAATATAATAATAGTCAGATTTTACAACAAAAAAAAACAAACAAACCAGCAGCTAGTTCATAGAGCCTATCCAAAGTAGCCTTAACTCTTTCGGTTCCATTACGTATTTGCTGTACATATCCTCCAAATTCCTGACCTAATGTTAGTGGAACAGCATCCTATAACAGAAGTTTTAATTTATCATTATTAATTTAGAGAAATTATTTCTTTCTAAATTTTAATTATGACGTTTGCACTTAGGAAAAAAAGAGAATACGTCATTTCATTATTAAAATAAATCGAAATTAAGGCGAAATTGAGTGATGACCGTAGAACATCTTATATCTGTCCAAACTTGGACTTAGTTTTTGTTCCGGCTCTCAGAAACGATTTTTTATCTGATTTCCAGAGGTGTCGACCAAAATAACATTCTTAGATAGATTTCATTTAATGAATCTGTCCACCGAACAAAACGGAAGATTTGCATACAAAACTAAATGGCATTTAATTAATTTAACTAATAAAATTTTTAGCTTGTATAAATACGACAATCAACTGATATCGACTGGTACAAGATTATTTTCGGGGAGTTTACTGATTTCTCCTAAGAAAATGTGTGGAATTACATGAATCGTTTAATTTCAGTTTTAACCTTATTTTATACGTTGCTATCATGCTTTAAAAAATTCGGGTTGGTTCGGAAAGGGAAAATAATAGAAATGAACACAAAAAATTAGTTGTTTATTTGGTTTTTTGTGTTTTTTTTTGACAAATAAACGTATTCTATTCTATTCAAATCAACCGTCTTGTTCTGCTCGATTAAAAATATTTTTTTAGTCCACATAACTTACAAACAATAAAAAATATAAAAACATTTAATGCCTTGGTGATCGTGGGTTATGTGTAAAATGTTTTCGTTTTTGTTTAAAAATTAAAAAAAGTAGCGGGAGTATAAATTTTCTGGAATACAAGCCCGCTTGCCCACAAATCTATTAATAAAATACTACAAGAGTCGTGGCTTTTCCTTTCAGTCTTTTCCTGTTGTGTTGTGGTTAGCCCATCTCGTTCATCCTTCTGGCGGTCTGAGAAGACTTAAAAATATGGCGGCTTCTGTTAAGTTGTCGCCTTAGGTCTCCGGGTCTCAACGTCGTGAGTTTAGCTATGCAGATGGGAACAGGCGTTTGGTGTCATGTCATGTCGTTTAGTGCCCTTCATACAATGGCATACATGAGCACGGGGGGTTGGGGGGGGGATTAACCCCCGCCCCGGAGACTATTTAAGAAGGGGGGGTATAACCCCCCACCACTCAAAAGTGGGGGGAGAGAAAAGGTTAAACCCCACAATATTGGGAAAATGAACAAAAAAAATGTCTTTAAAATGACTTCTAACTGCCTCCAAACTTAAGTTTTAAGGTCAAAATGAATGTTTTAAACAATAAAAAGCTCAAAAATGCTATATAAAGGTCTTTTTGACCTAAAATTAGCGTTTTTTTACCTATTTTTTTTCAAAATCGAAAAACGATATTGGTAAAATGCACTCCAGAAAAAACAATATGGGTATTTTGCGGTCTGTCTGCGTACGACAAATTTAGCCTTTTTGAGTTTAAAAAAATGGTGTGTTTTTTTATTTTCAGTTTTTTCCTCTACTCGGGCCTCGTAAAAATTTCTTACTTTTTTATCCCACCATTTTAGTAAGCCACAACTTAAAAGAGAATTATAATTAATCCACATAAGAATTTTGTCGCTTATTAAACTACGCAAAAATCAAACCACAACGACTAACTTGAGTATGTGTACGTCCAATCTTAACAATATGGTCAAACTGTTTTGCCTTCGCTTGAAGCGCTTCTTCCAAATGTTGTAAACTCGGTAAAAGCCTAAAAAACGTTTTAATGCTTCGTTTTCAAGTAATATCGTCATTACTACGGCAAAATGAGCTACAGTCATTATTATAAAATACATCTGACTGTGACCAGGGACGTAACCAGGGGGAGGGCCGGGAGGCAGCCGCCTTCCCCTCCCCCCGAAATGGTCGGACGGGGGGGGAAATAAGGATAGTGGTTGGGCGGGGGCCCCAAAATGGTTGTTGTTGTTGTAGTAGCTGAAACTTATCTTCCTTATGCAGATTATGCAAAAAGCAGGCGCTAAGACAAGCCAGGAGGGGCGAAAAATGTAAAAAATGGTCGCCATTTATAGTAAAATTTGGGAGTTTTCAAAGGCCAAATATTCGAAATTTTCTAGCGCCTCGCTAATTGCTCGGCGTCAACCTATAAAATAGTTTTGTACCACAATTGACCTCAAAAAAACTAAAATTTTCCGCTGAGCGAAAAAATTCCCGCTCCTAAAATTTCCAACCGCCTGCAACAATGGCTTAGTATTTTTTTTTCATATAAGTATCCTAAAAAAATGGAGATGCTGCTTATTTGATTTGGTTTACAGTCTCAGACATGTGCACTGCCCCCCCCCCCCCGGGGTTAAAACGGGGGGCAATTCCAAAATGGGGGGGGCACGGGGGAGGCAACTTTTTTGAAACGGGGGGTCAATAAAACGGGGGAGGGCCAGCAGGGGGAAAGAAAAAAAGAGCAAAAAATGAGAAAAAAAGAGAAAAAAGAAGGGAAAACAGAAAAAAAGGGACAAAAAAAGCGGAAATAAGGTAAAAATAGGTCTAAAATGGCTTAAAATACATTGAAATAGGCTAAAAACTGCAAAAAATTCGCGATGATGGCGTCATCATATGTCAAAAATGGCGTCATATTTTTAGGGTACTTTTTCATTTTTTGGCGGGGGGGGGGCAAAAAAACGGGGGGGGGGCAATAACACGGGGGGGGGGGGGGGCAAATCCTCCAATAAAACGGGGGGGGGGGGCCTTTTAAGACCCTGCACCGGGCGGCACTCTTGATGTAAAAATGCCGTTTTTTATAAGTTTTTTGAGTTAAAAAACACTTTTTTAAGTTTTTTTTAAAATTTTATTGATTTTCATGGTGTTTTTTTTTGGAAAAAGCCCTCAAATTTTTTTAGTGTTTCTCAAAAAAAAAAAGAAACACCCTATTATAAAAAATTGGTGCTACTGGGTTAAAAATCAAGGTTACCACGTGAAAGAGTGAGCCTTAATCGTTTAGGATGTTAATTTTCATGCATGTGCATGTTAATTTTCATCCATGCTAAAGGGTCAAAAATACCGATACTCTAAACACAGCATAGGTTAACTCGTTTTCAAGAAAAAAAAATTCAAAATTTTTAAAATGTCATATTTTTTCAAATTTTGGGGTTTAAAATAGGTAAAAAAAAACAACTTTTTCATGCTGGTTTTTGGCGTATATTTCATCAAGACCTTTAAATTTGAGTTTTGAGTTGTATTTAAGGAGATATGGGGGTGTTTTTTTCTTGGAAAAAAACACCCCTATATCTCTTTAAATACAATTCAAAACTCAAATTGAAAGGTCTTAATGAAATCTACGCCACAGATTAGCATAGAAAAGCTGTTTTTTACCTATTTTAACCCCAAAATTTAAAAAAAATATGACATTAAATATTGAATTTTTTTTCTCGAAAACGAGTTCACCTATGCTGTGTTTGGAATATCATTTTTGACCCTTTAGAACTACATGCATGAAAATTAACATCTAAACGATTAAGATTCGCTCTTTCACGTGTTAACCTTGATTTATAACCTTGGTTTATAATAGAGGGTGTTTCTTTTTTTGGAAAACGCCGTGAGCAAATTTGAGTGCTTTTTCCAAAAAAAAAAAACACGATGAAAATCACTTAAAATTTAAAAACTTCTAAAAACTTCTAAAAGTGTGTTTTAATTGCACAAACATATAAAAAAGCGGCATAAATTACTTGTCATATGCAGACCTGGTTAATGGAGAATTGCCCCCCCCCCGTTTTTTGCCCCCCCCAAGTTTTATTTGCCCCCCCCCCCGCCACAAAATGAAAAAGTACCCTACAATTATGACGCCATTTTTGACCTATGATGACGCCATCATCGCGAATTTTTTGCAGTTTTTAGCCTATTTCAATGTATTTCTTTAACTTTTCCTATTTTTACCTTATTTCGCTTTTTTTTGTCCCTTTTTCTCTTTTCCCTTTTTTTCTGTTTTTTCTCCTTTTTTTCTCTTTTTTTTCTTTCCCCCTGCTTGCCCCCCCCGTTTTATTGCCCCCCTCCCGTTTTGAGCAAAAAAAGTTGCCTCCCCCGTGCCCCCCCCCATTTTGGAGTCCCCGTTTTAACCCCGGGGGGGGGGGGGGGCCGGTGCATATTCTGAGACTGTAAACCAAATCAAATAAGCAGCATCTCCATTTTTTTACGGATACTTATATGAAAAAAAAATACTAAGCCATTGTTGCAGGCGGTTGAAAATTTTTTGAGCGGTAATTTTTTCGCTCAGCGGAAAATTTTAGTTTTTTTGAGGTCAATTGTGGTACAAAACTATTTTATAGGTTGACGCCAAGAGCAATTAAGCAAGGCGCTAGAAAATTTCGAATATTTGGCCTTTGAAAACTCCCAAATTTTACTATAAATGGCGACCATTTTTTACATTTTTACGCCCCTCCTGGCTTGTCTTAGCGCCTGCTTTTTGCATATCCCGTAAGGAAGATAAGTTTCAGCTACTACAACAACGACGACGATTTCGGGGCCCCCGCCCAACCGCTATCCTTATTTCCCCCCCCCCCCGTCCGACCATTTCGGGGGGAGGGGGAAGGCGGCTGCCTCCCGGCCCTCCCCTGGTTACGTCCCTGGTCACAGTCAGATGTATTTTATAATAATGACTGTAGCTCATTTTGCATTGATTAATAATGATATTACTTGAAAACGAAGCGTAAGAACGTTTTAGGCTTTTACCGAGTTTACAACATTTGGAAGAAGCGTTTCAAGCGAAGGCGGAAAACAGTTTGACCATATTGTTAAGATTGGACGTACACATACTCAAGTTAGTCGTTGTGGTTTGATTTTTGCGTAGTTTAATAAGCGACAAAATTCTTATGTGAATTGAGTATAATTCTTTTTTAAGTTTGTCACTTACTAAAATGGTGGGATAAAAAAGTACAAGAAGATTTTTACGATTTTCGAGAACAGGAAAAAACTGAAAAGAAAGTTTACACACCATTTTTAAAACTCAAAAAAGGCTAAATTTGTCGTACGCAGACAGACCGCAAAATACCCATATTGTTTTTTCTGGAGTGCATTTTACCAATATCGTTTTTCGATTTTGAAAAAAAAATAGGTAAAAAAACGCTAATTTTAGGTCAAAAAGACCTTTATATAGCATTTTTGAGCTTTTTATTGTTTAAAACATTCATTTTGACCTTAAAACTTAAGTTTGGAGGCAGTTAGAAGTCATTTTAAAGACATTTTTTTTGTTCATTTTCCCAATATTGTGGGGTTTAACCTTTTCTCTCCCCCCACTTTTGAGTGGTGGGGGGTTATACCCCCCCTTCTTAGAATTCGGGGCGGGGGTTAATCCCCCCCAACCCCCCGTGCTCATGTATGCCATTGTATGAAGGGCACTAAACGACATGACATGACACCAAACGCCTGTTCATCTGCATAGCTAAACTCACGACGTTGAGACCCGAAGACCTAAGGCGACAACTTAAGGAAGCCGCCATATTTTTAAGTCTTCTCAGACCGCCAGAAGGATGAACGAGATGGGCTAACCACAACACAACAGGAAAAGACTGAAAGGAAAAGCCACGACTCTTGTAGTATTTTATTAATAGATTTGTGGGCAAGCGGGCTTGTATTCCAGAAAATTTATACTCCCGCTACTTTTTTAATTTTTAAAACGAAAAAAAAAAACATTTTACACATAACCCACGATCACCAAGGCATTAAATGTTTTTATATTTTTTATTGTTTGTAAGTTATGTGGACTAAAAAAATATTTTTAATCGAGCAGAACAAGACGGTTGATTTGAATAGAATAGAATACGTTTATTTGTCAAAAAAAAACACAAAAAACCAAATAAACAACTAATTTTTTGTGTTCATTTCTATTATTTTCCCTTTCCGAACCAACCCGAATTTTTTAAAGCATGATAGCAACGTATAAAATAAGGTTAAAACTGAAATTAAACGATTCATGTAATTCAACACATTTTCTTAGGAGAAATCAGTAAACTCCCCGAAAATAATCTTGTACCAGTCGATATCAGTTGATTTTCGTATTTATACAAGCTAAAAATTTTAATAGTTAAATTAATTATATGCCATTTAGTTTTGTATGCAAATCTTCCGTTTTGTTCGGTGGACAGATTCATTAAATGAATCTATCTAAATCTATTCGGTCGACACCTCTGGAAATCAGATAAAAAATCGTTTCTGAGAGCCGGAACAAAAACTAAGTCCAAATTTGGACAGATATAAGATGTTCTACGGTCATCACTCAATTTCGCCTTAATTTCGATTTATTTTAATAATGAAATGACGTATTCTCTTTTTTTCCTAAGTGCAAACGTCATAATTAAAATTTAGAAAGAAATAATTTCTCTAAATTAATAATGATAAATTAAAACTTCTGTTATAGGAATCTGTTCCACTAACATTAGGTCAGGAATAGAAGGTATATTTACAGCAAATACGTAATGGAAACGAAATATTTAAGGCTACTATGGATAGGCTCTATGAACTAGCTGCTGGTTTGTTTGTTTTTTTTTGTTGTAAAATCTGACTATTATTATATTTCCCTTAAAAACTTCTTTACAATAGTACGCTCTTCCCAAATTAAAAGCAATCGATTTTAAGTTGTGTTGATGCTGGGACATCTGCTATCGTACTATATATTTTAAAAAATACAAGGAACGGTTATTGTTGTTTTTTTAATTAAAATTGTGTACAGTACAACACAAACAAAATGAGTATCAAAGAAAGGAGAGGGAATAACAACAGAAAGTGTTTTTTTTATTATGAAAAAAGTGGTATAATAAGTATAGGGTAGTGCATTTAATTTTGGCACTTTTTTGTTTTTCCGATGTAACTTTTCACTGTATGGCCCGATTTTCATGTTTGATAGCTCATTTTGAAGCTTTCATAATACTGCATTGCATCACAAAAGTTCCACTGTACGAAAGTAGTTTTTTTTACTTAATTAAATCAGGTTTTAAAAAAATGAAAAATTGCTGAAATTAAATGTATGCATTTAATTTTGGCACTTTACAAACAATCAATTGTTTTCACAAATTGATTCATCATTTTCCAAAGTTTAAAAACCTATCATTATCTCCAGACAGTTTTCTTTAATTTAAGTTTGTACTTGTTTAACGGGTAACTGGCAAAAAGTTACAGCTAAAATGCCAAATGGTATCAAAATGAGCAAAATTTGAGAAAAAAGTGCATTTAATTTTGGCACTTTTTAAAAGGACCCCCTTAATCAAGTTTAAGTGAAGTGTTATGACCCCCACACATTTTAACGTTGTTTTTTAACTATTTACAACTACAATTTAGCACCCGACACTTAATTCAACCCATTTTTACCTAGAGCAATATGTGTGCAAAAATTAAACTATTTTATTTTATAATGATTGCTCACCACAGACGCAACATAGAACCACGGGGACTAAAAATTCAAAAAATAAACTATATTTTACCAGGACAGTTTTATTTTTAAATTAATTTATTGCATAATCATGAAATGCCCATGTTCTAAAAACAAGTAACCATTTTATTTTTTATAACTCACACAATTTCACATGAAAATATCATAACAAAACAAATAAAAAGCTCTCGACAGTCATTTACATATAATTATCTCTCATTTGAGCTATTAAACGTCGTATTACGTCCAGGATTACTAAAGATATAGTCCAAAATCAAAAATGCCCAATTGGGAAAAGTGCCGAAAAAAAATGCACCACCCTAATAGTGAAAAAGTATAATAGTCCAAAATAATAAAAAAGTATAATTTTTATTTGACTTTAAGCTTTAATAGAAACCATATTATTTCTTGAGCTTAAAATTAGAATGTTAATAAAATGTGCCTATAGCTATAATAATCGTGAAAATTATTTTTTATACTCTTCATTAGAATAAAATCAAAACCAAAGAATCGTTTAAATTTTTTCTTAAATGTGTCACTTTTCCTAAATTTGCGCATTTTTATTGTGACAAAGGCTATTTTTGGCTTGTTTCATTGTTAGTGCACAAAGGCTATTTTTGGCTGCTAAAATGAGCAAAAAATATAAACATTTTATTATTCGGGAATTTAATACAGAGACGAGGGATATTTATATCTTTTTGTCTCTTTTATCAAATTCTATGATATTTTGTAGTTAAAACCACCAAAATTATAGAGTTTTGGAAAGCGCGATTCTCGTAATTCGTCGTTAATATGACATAAAAAGTCGGAATTGTCGTAAAATTCTCGTAACTACGACTCTTTTTATCTTTTAATACATAAATTTTATAATAATATTATGAGTCGGAGACACGTTGGTTTTACGATGATTGTTACTCTTTGTGCTTTAATTTAGGCGGGACGGCAGTAGGTACCGGCTTAAACACTCGGAAAGGATTCGCGGAAAGCGTGGCGGCGACTGTGGCCAAAGAAACGGGTCTTCCATTCAAAACCGCCCCTAACAAGTTCGAAGCGCTGGCAGCCCACGACGCCATGCTCGAGGTCTGACTTTAAACTGTCAGTTTTTCAAATAGTTTTGTTCTGAGTTGACTTTAGGTCCGCCTTAATTTTGCACTCTTGTTCAGGATGATGTGGAAAACAGTTCCCATTTTATATGGGGAGATTAAAATTCTGCACAAAAAACCATTATTTAAAAAAAAATTTGTTAATTTTGTTCGCATTTTTATTACCTTACCAAAATAAAAATTAAAAACACTCACCCAGAAGTTTTTTCAAAAAAATCAATTTCCGTTTTTTTCAAGCTGTAATATATTCTAAGCTGCTAAATTGGATCGTTTTAATTTCATACAATTTGACTATCGATAATTATAATCATAGATAAAAATAGGGGGTTAGATGGAAGAACATTTAGCATCTAGCACAATTTAGTGTGCAGTCAGACATTCTCTTGTAATATATATTTTTACCCGGGATAAACACCTGTCAGCTCGTTTTGATATGAGAATAAAATTATTAATAATTATGAACAAGAATAATTAAAGATTATAGCTAAAACAGATCTGCGTTTAATAAAACGAGTGAAGGAGGATGGCTATATTTATATGCGAAAGCTTTGCATTGAATAACCATAGATTTTATGTAGTAAAAAGCTTTCTTCCGGCTTAATTCAGTATTTACTTTGAAAAATTATATTTACCGCTTTATAAAAATTAAACTGTCAGTCAGTCCATCTGAACATTTTCTTTTCTGAGCTATAAAATTTACGCTGCCTTGCTGTATCTTAACTGATTCTGGGTCATGTTATATACAGACCCTCAAAGGGGGGGGGGGGGGGGGGGAAAAAAAAAGGGGGGGGGGGGGGGGCAGATTGTTTAAGGGGGGGGGGGGGGAAAGAGGGGGGGAGAGGAAAAATAAAAAAAAAAAAAAAAAAAAGGAAAGAAAAATTACCCAATTTTGGAACAATGAACAAAAAAAAATGTTTTTAAAATGACTTCTAACTGCCTCCAAACTTAAGTTTTGACGTCAAAATGAATGTTTTAAGCAATAAAAAGCTCAAAAATGCTATAATAAGGTTTTTTTGACCTAAAATTAGCGTTTTTTACCTATTTTTCTTCAAAATCCAAAAACGATATGGGTAAAATGCACTCCAGAAAAAAAAACACGATATATGTATTTTGCGTTTCTCGGATTTTAACCCCCCCTCCCACTAATTTGGGGTGGAAAAAAAAAAAAAAAAAAAAAAAAAAAAAAAAAAAAAAAAAAAAAAGTGCACGGTCTGGATATGCCTCCCCCCGCTTTATTGGAGGATTTGCTCCCCCATTTCTGCCCCCGCCCAAAAATGAAAAAGTAGGGTAGTGCATTTAATTTCGGCACTTTTTTAAATTGGCCATTTTTGATTTTGGTCTATATTTTTGATAATCCTGGATGGAATACGACGTTTGATTGCTCAAATGAGAGCTAATTATATGTGAGGACCAACTGTCATGACTTTTTGTCTTTTGTATTATTTTTTTTTTTTCAGACGTGTGGACTGCCCACCCCCGGGGTTAAAACAGGGGGGGGCAATTCTGAGAAATAAGAGGCAAGGGCAGACTTTTTTGAAACGGGGGGGGGCAATAAAACGGGGGGAGAGGGCCAAGCAGGGGGAAAGAAAAAAAAGAGAAAAAAGAGGGAAAAGGGAAAAGGAAAAGGGACAAGAAAAGCGGAAATTCACAAGTAAAAATAAGTCTACAAATGACTTAAAACACATTGAAATAAGCTAAAAGACTGCAGAAAATTCGCAATGATGGCATCATCATAGGTCAAAAATGGCGTAATATTTTCAGGGTACTTTTTCATTTTTTGGGCGGGGGGGGGGGGCAATGAGGAACACCGGGGGGGGGGCAAATCCTCCAACTAAAACGGGGAGGGGGCATTTTCGGACTGTAGCACAGGTCTGTATTTCACTGTGAAATTGTGTGATTTATAAAAAAAAATTGATACTCGTTTTAGAACATGGGCATTTCATGAATACGCAATAAATTGGTTAAAAATTAAACTGTCCTGGTAAAATTTAGTCTATTTTCCGAATTTTTAGTCCCAGTGGTTCTACGCTGCGTCTGGTGAGCAATCGTTATAAAATAAAATAGTGTAATTTCGGCACACATATTGCTGTACGTAAAAACGGGTTGAATTAAGTGGTAGATAAATTGTAGTTGTAAATAGTTAATACACAACGTTGAAATGTGTAGGGGTCATAGCACTGCACTTAAACGCGATTAAGGGGTTCCTTTTAAAAAGTGCCGAAATTAAATGCACTTTTTTTCCCAAATTTTGCTCATTTTGATACCATTTGGCATTTTAGCTGTAACTTTTTGCCGGTTACACATTGAACAACAAGTAAAAGCTTAAATTAAAAGAAACTGTCTGGAGATAATGATAGGTTTTTAAATTTTTGAAAATGATGATTTTTTGACTGAGAAACAATTGATTGTTTGTAAAGTGCCGAAATTAAATGCACACATTTAATTTAAAGCAATTTCCCATTTTAAACAAACTGATTTAATTATTTAAAAAAACTACTTTTGAACAATGAAACTTTTGTAACGCAACGCAGTATCGTGAAAGCTTCAAAATGAGCTATTAAACATGAAAATCGGGCCATACAGTGAAAAGTTACATCGGAAAAACAGAAAAGTGCCGAAATTAAATGCACTACCCTACTCTAAAATTGTGGCGCCATTTTTGACCTATAATGACGCCATCATAGCGAGTTTTTTGTAGTTTTTAGCCTATTTCAATGCATTTTAAGCCATTTTAGACCTATTTTTACCTTATTTTCTAGCTGTACGCAACGCTCGCAACGCACAGCGTTTATTATGTCGTTACTCTAACACACAGAGTCACCATTAGATAAAAATCAACGTGACTTTGACTCGTTTTGTTTATATTGTTTCTGTATTAAGAAATAAAAAGAGTGACAGTTACAAGCATAGGTGGGCAGCATCCCAGATTTTGATGGGCGGTATACCCGACCCCTGAAATTGGGGGGTGTAGAGTGTAGTCCAAAAATTTTTTTGGGGATACCTTAACTCAAATACCCCATTCTTAGCGTTTTTACTACTGGGACCCCCCCCTAATTTTAGGGCGTGTGTCCGGGGTACCCCCAAATTTTAGGAGGGGGTGTCGGGCATAATCGGAATTTTTTGGGGGGTATAACCCCCAACCCCCTGCCCACCTATAATTACAAGTATTTTATGACGATTCCGACTCATTGTATTACGGTAAGGAACGGTTAGTTTAAATTTACTTTATTTTTAAAAAAAATTGAATTTACAACATAATAAAAATATTTACAATTTTGTTTGATTTTTAGGTTTTGCTTAGGCTAAGGAAGAAAAACTAAGTTGAAAGTTTGAAAATCGCTGAAAAACTAAGTTTTAATTGGCGTTTAAAGCCAAACAAATTTTGTTGTCCATGTTTTTGTTGGTCCATGTAACTTTTGAATTTTTTATTTTCTTGAAAATTTTTGAGTTGTTAAAACATAGTTTTTAATTTAATTTGTGTGTTTACAATTTTTTTATTAAAATCTTAAATTGCATATGCTGAAAAAGGTCATTTTTGGGTATAAATTGGTTCCTAACTCTTTTCGATAAGCCCAAATCTTGAAAATAATCATCAAAACCAAGTTTGCGTGTCCGATTAAGTGTATAAAATGTTTTATATATGTATTTTATTTTAGGATCGGTCAAATCGAATTTTGGGACGCGAAACAAACATAACAAAGTCAAAAAGTTTTTATTACCCAGACCTGTGCACTGCCCCCTCCCCCTGGGGTTATAATAATGGAGGGGCAATTCCAAAACGAAACGAAACTTTTTTGAAACGGGGGGGCAATAAAACGGGGGGCACGGGCAAGCAGGGGGGACAGAAAAAAAAGTGAAAGGAGAAAAAAAGAGAAAAAAAGAGAAAAAAAAAGGAAAAGGGAAAAAAGGGACAAAAAAAGCGAAATTAAGATAAAAATAGGTCTAAAATAGCTTAAATTGCATTGAAATAGGCTAAAAACTGCAAAAAATTCGCGATGATGATACATCATAGGTCAAAAATGGCGTCATAATTTTAGGGTACTTTTTCATTTTTTGGCGGGGGAAGCAATAAAACGGGGGGGCAAATCCTCCAATAAAACGGGGGGGCATTTCCAGACCGTGCACAGGTCTGCTAGTTTTATGGTGGTTTTGCACGTCACCACAAAAACACATAAAATATATACATGTAACACACAAAGAAACGTACTTACCAGATTTCTTGATGCACATTATTACGGATTGGAGATTACAGCGAAATTGGCACAGCATGCAAAGTTCTTTATCTAAATTCATAATTTTAATACTTAGTTATTAGCTATACTGCACAATTTTTGTTTAACATACAAAAACTTATAAACCAGGGCGGGAAGACGATTTTGGATTAAAATCATAGATGAACACGGTCAAAAAGCCAGAGGGGGGGTGTTTACTCCGGGTAAATGACATTTCAAAATCTAGGACATAGGTCACCGAAGGGGGGGGGGGGAGGGGGGGGACACCCCCCCCCTACGGCCTCTGAGACCTATCCCCCCCCCTAAGGCCCATTTTTCACCCCTCCCCCCCCCCCATCGACCCCTTGAACCCCTGACCCCCCCCCTAAGGCCCATTTTTGACCACCCCCCCCTAACTAGACAATCCCAAAAAATGCTTAAAAAATGGTCAAATTTCGTCAAAAAATTGTCAATTTTGGTCAAAAAAATGGTACCCGGGGTGTGACCCCCCGCCCCGCCCCTTTTTTCAAAAAAAACACCCCGGGGTGTGCCCCCCCCCCCCCCTGGAGGTCAAAAACCTCCACACCCCGGGGTGTGGACCCCTCAGCCGTCGAAGGTCGATGACCTATGATACCCGACTTCCGAAATTTGGGGGGTGTAACAAAAAATTTTTGGGGGTATACCTCAAATACCCCATTTTTAGCGTTTTTAGTACTGGGACCCCCCAAATTTTATGGAGGGTGTCCGGGGTACCCCCAAATTTCATTGGGGTGTCGGCTATAATCGGGATTTTGGGGGGTATAACCGCCCTCCACTATGGCTATAAACCCCCCAACCCCCCCCCTGCCCACCTCTGCAGTCAAGTGTAGTTTATAATTACAACGACTCATTTTGCCGTAGTAAGGACCATTGACTATTTTTTACGCCGGGTGGTGTGAGTTTTCTCCTCGTGGTACCTGGCGGGCAACGTTAACACTAGCTTTTGTCATGAGATTTGTAAAATAAAGCCGTAACACGTTTTGCTCTATAAAACTCGGATGGAAACAATGTTAGCGGCAGATCGCTCCACAACGCCCATTACATGACACAGTTTACTATGATCTGTCTTCCCTCTCTGCGTACCAGCATAGAAGATGTGGCAACCACAATTAATGCATACTGCATACATGGTAACACAACACCCACAAAATATGTATAATAATACTACATACTAGCATGTAGAGTAAAAGGTTTGTTTTTGTTTTTTTAAGTTTATTTGGTGGGTAAGTTGTTAATTTACACAAACATTACTATTATACAAAGTGGTTGTCACTTCAGTGACTTGTTATAAATATTTGACAAACTGAGGGGAATGGCCAACAATCCAAAAAAATACTATTTTTTACTTCTTTAATTGTTTCAACATTCTGTTTTAATGCAGGAATAGGTAGTCTGTTACCTATTAATCCTTTAATAGTAAGGCCAAGTACTTTTTAGTTTGGTTTATATATTTTATAATTCAATAATATAATTGAATTGAAATTATAAAATCATGTAGCAAACCTCTCCGGGTTTGATATCCATATTTTATTTAGTCAAGTGCGCGGTAGGTTAGTGTCTTTAGGTTAGTGCGCAGTAGGTTATCTTGCTCTTTTCTGCAGTAGAAGCTTACCACTTACTGAAAAATTAAAAAAAAATTGATTAAATTAGTGGTTAAAGAGTTCGCAATTTTTAAAAAAGAATTTGTTTAGCTTAGAATTATCATTATTTTTAGCTGTGTTATAAATTTAAAATTATCACAAATAAGTTTATACTAAAGTTTAAGTAATATAATCAAAAATATACTGATGTTCAGTAAATACTACTACAACAATCTGTGAATTTAATTTATTAATTATTATTTTTGATAAATTGAAAAATAAATATATATTTAATATACTTTCTCTGTGTATTTTTTATATATAATTAATTATACATTTATTTTGTATTTTTCATGTCATTCTATACTTTTTATTTATGAGTTTTGTTTTCACCACAATTAACTTGAAATGATGCATCTTTTTTTTAATTTTATTGTTAATTATTTTATTATTTTAGTGCCAAAATCTCCCTTATAAAAGTTTTTTTCTGTTTATTAAAAACAAATTTTCATTATTTCGGCAACTGTTTTGGTGATGGTTATATTATTTTAGGAAAAGTGAATCCCACTCAGTGTGAAGCTATCACAATGGTTGCGGCTCAAGTGATGGGAAATCAAGTGGCCGTTTCTGTGGGTTGCTCCAATGGTCATTTCGAAGTTAATGTTTTCAAACCGGTAATTGTGAGAGTAAGCTACTATTTTTTAAGTTTTATTGTTTTTAAGCATATATGTTAAAGTTTTTCTATTCATTAAAATACATTTAATTGTCATATAAATTTAATTTTAAACTACTAATTTTGGTGTTATTAGACTTGTTAGTATTTTTTAGAAAATTTTTTCCCCTTCGCAGGGAAGATAATACTTTTTTATCTAAACTTTTGAAACAATCACTTTTAATTTTTTTTATTTATATCTTTTGTACAGTACCAGTAGTTTTTAATGGCATTTAATGCAAACGTAGCTGAAACGGGCTTCTCGTTATTTAAAAAGTTTTTTAACGTCCAGAAATATGATGCGGAATAAATCTAGTTTTTTTAAACAAAAAATGCTAAACAATTCACTTTTTAACTTTTTAGCTCAAAAATGAGCGATACAGGGCTTGAACCTCTAATCTCCAGCCTTAGCACATCATTGACTGACGTACTGCGTTACAACATCGCTCCACAGCTTTACATTATAACTCATATTTATAAGGCGTCATATTTTTTAAACATCACTGGCAACAGGTATTGTTACATTAAGGAACGTGCTACAGTCGGTTCGCCTATTGGCTGACGCGGCCGTCAGCTTCACGGACAACTGCGTGGGGTGGAATAAAAGCGAATGAGGATAGAATGGAGAACTTCCTAAATGAAAGCCTTATGCTAGTCACGGCGCTCAATCCACATATTGGTAAGTTTTCTACCTAAATATCGTGGAAAGGAGGAGAAACGGGGCATAAGTTCGACAGCCTACCTAATTATGGGAATTATACCCGACCCCCGAAATTTTGGAGAGGGGTGCCCAGAAAATTTTTTAGGGGTGTAGCTCAAATATCCTATTTTTATCGTTTTTTATACTGGAACCCCTCACCCCAAATCCCCAAATTTTAGGGGAGGGGTGTCGGCAGTAATTAGGGATTTTTGGGAGGTATAATCCCTCCAGCTCCGAACCCTTCCCCCGCCCCTTTACCCACCTATTGGGCTGAGTCAAAGTGATTCCAGATTAGAAATTGACACTATTCGAGGAAGAAAAAGTGTCGGAAAGTTAGTGCATGAATGGCTATTATTACGAACCCAAATTCAAAATGAACAGAGTTAATTTTATTTCATATAGGAAAATTAAATAAGATTTGGTATTATCTTTTTAATTTATTTAAGCTTTGTTTTTTAAATAAAATATTAATACTAACTAAACAGATTAGTTAAGTTGTTTCCAGATTAGTAGTTGTTGCATCTTGTAAAACTATGATCATGTAAAACTATGATAAATATCTTCCGTTTTGTTAGTGAAATAAAATCGCATAAGCGTGAGATATAAGTCCTAGCGCATAAGCTAGGACTTACATACAAACAAGTTTTTTTAACCGGTACTCGGTAGTCCCACACACACACACACACACACACCCACCCACACACACACACACACACACACACAACACGCACAATCTCTCTCTCTCTCTCTCTCTCTCTCTCTCTCTCTCTCTCTCTCTCTCTCTCTCTCTCTCTCTCTCTCTCTCTCTCTCTCTCTCTCTCTCTCTCTCTCTCTCTCTCTCTCTCTCTCTCTCTCTCTCTCTCTCTCTCTCTCTCTCTCTCTCTCTCTCTCTCTCTCTCTCTCTCTCTCTCTCTCTCTCTCTCTCTCTCTCTCTCTCTCTCTCTCTCTCTCTCTCTCTCTCTCTCTCTCTCTCTCTCTCTCTCTCTCTCTCTCTCTCTCTCTCTCTCTCTCTCTCTCTCTCTCTCTCTCTCTCTCTCTCTCTCTCTCTCTCTCTCTCTCTCTCTCTCTCTCTCTCTCTCTCTCTCTCTCTCTCTCTCTCTCTCTCTCTCTCTCTCTCTCTCTCTCTCTCTCTCTCTCTCCCATACATACACATACACATACACATACACACATACACTCACACACACACACACACACACGCACACACACACGCACGCACACACGCACACACACACACACAAACACACACACACACACGCACGCGCGCGCGCGCCCACAGACACACAAATACACATTCATTTCAAATTATTCTTTCTTAGTAACCAGCCAACCATTTATTTTAGGCTATGATAAAGCTGCGTTGATTGCCAAAACTGCCCATAAAGAAGGCGGAACCCTAAAAGGCACGGCAATGAAACTGGGCATTTTGACGGAGGAGCAGTTTAACGACTGGGTGCGACCTCACGATATGTTGGGACCGAAATAAACATATTTCCGCTTCTGAATACACCCTTTTGGAATTGTAGTGTGTCGCTATTAAAAACTTTTTGTGGTGTGGAATATTTATAGTTATGGAAAAACTAGGTTAATTTTTAAAACTTCGGTGTCGATTATTGTTACAATTTTGTCATTGTGTATGTTTTTAGCAAAAGAATTTAGAAAAAAAATATAGTTTTTATAGAGATTATGTACACTTGAAAAAATGTAATGGGCATATTAATTTAATATTTAACGATTAATCGATAACTATCGAATTAGTCGAAAAGTTTATAAGTATATTGCTCTGTAGTTTTTTCGAGTGCATATTATTTATTGTATTATTCAAAATAATTTTAGATTAAGCCCTAATTCTTTGAAAGGGTTTATAATAGTAAGTCATTCCAAATTAATTTAAAAACAAATCTATTTTACTGCTATATAAATATTAACGAAATTTTTGGAATGTTTAAAATCGTATTTGAAGCAACGTTGAAAAAAACTAATTTGGCTTCTAATCTGTTTTTGATTTTCTGGCGTTTAAGGCTGGTTCATACTTATGACAAAACGTCCTTTGGACAAAGTCCAAAGGACAATTTTAGAAAAGCCAAAACGTCCTTTGGACGAAGTATGAATGCTACTTAGAATTTGTCCTTTGGACAAAGTCCAAAGGACAAAATCCAAAGGGAAAAGTCCAAAGGACAAAAAGTATGAACACGTTGCCCTTTGGATTTTGTCCCTTGGCAAAATCCAATAGACAAAGTCCAAAGGACAATTTGACGCTGTGTCTCTCCTTTGAACAAAGTCCAATAGACTTTTGTCCTTTGGACTTTGTCCGAAGGACGTTTTGTCATAAGTATGAACCAGCCTTTACTCTCTTTATTTTTTGTTTGATAGTTTTATTTACCTCGAACTTAAAACGAAAACAATGGACTAAACAAAAGATTTTTGTTTAATATCAATGTATTTAATAATAATTTGCGTCGTTATTTAAACTTTTCCCGATTTTTGGGGGGTATACCCGACCCCCGAAATTTGGGGGTCCCTAAAAATTTTTTTGGGGTATACCTCACACACCTCTTTTTAAGCGTTTTTAGTACTGGAACCCCCCAAATTGTAGATGGGTGTCGGGTTCGGGGTACCCCCAAATTTTAGGGGGGTGTCGGTTATAATCGGGATTTTTTTGGGGGGTATAACCCCCCAACCCCCCTGCCCACCTGTGATTGTGTTCTATTTAAATTCATATAAATCAGATCAGACACCAAACACTTATTGACAACGTTTTTAGGCAAGCTTAATAATTTTTAAATAATTGTTATTTATGTTAAGATATCTTAAAATAAAAACATTTCAAATACTATTGTATTACACCATAGCATAGTAATTAGCAAAAAATATGTTTGGTTGAATTATTCCCGGTTTAATTTGTTTAAAAATTAAAAATAGGGGTCATGTGAAAGCAATTACATGAAGCTAAATTGGCGCAGCGTATTAAACAATCTTAATGTAACCTTTAACTGTTATAAATTGTGATTTGCTGATATAAATTGCAATAAAATGCTTTAATTTAATAGTTACTAATGACGTTTTTTTCGCTGATTCCTTACTGTAAAGCTGTAAAAAAATAATTTGCAAAATGTTCTCAAAACACAAAAACTTTTTTACTTTTAAAATTTTATGGTTTAGATTAGTGATGTGCCCCGGAACGGAGCTCCGCCTAAAGGAGTTCCGGAGCAACCCCTGGAGCTCTCCGTCCTATTTTTTCACTAAATTCTTGAATAATTAAAGAGTTATGCTATCGATTATTTTGTCAAAATTTTTTTGTAAATTATTCGACAGATTTAAAACGTTAGAAATAGTCTTAAAAATGCAAATATAGAGTAGTTTTGATTGTATTTTATGCTTAAATAAGTTTAAAGTAGCTCCGAATAGTAGTTTAGGGAGCGGAGCTCCGGAGCTCTCTTCGCTTTAAATAGCCGGAGCCTGATATTGAAGGGTAAGAGCATCACTAGTTTAGATTGGTGCAGTCTTTGTTGAGATATGTATGACGTTTGCGGTGGAAAAACAACTGATTTTTCAACTATTAAATTTGGGCAAATGTGCGGCTAATTTATTGTATATTCAGCGAGTATTTAACATCAAAAAATAACACCAAAATAATAGAACACATAAATCTATTTAAAATTATCTAATAAAGTATTTTTCACAAGTTTTTTTAAAAATATAATTTCTCAATTTAAAAACAAACAATTATTCTAGCAAAAGACGAAACAAAGTTTTGAAAAAAGCTTTATATTAAATGGAATAGTATAAAGCTACATAAGTCTAAAAACTAAATGCCAGAAAAGACTGAAACAAGTCTCTTTAAAACCTGTAAATTAATAACAGATTTTGTGAAATTTTTAGAAAAACAAAACTGAATAAAAACAATACGTGTAAAAGCTTTAGTTTGCGTTTTTTAACCATTAATAAAACTTAAGTCACATAAATTTCTCTCAAAGTGGATTCTGAGTTAACCAGCTGTAAATACCACAGTATTAGTTAAGTCACACGTCGTCAAAACGATACAAAAAAGTATAACGCAAGCGTCACAGTAACCATGAAAAATTTCTGTCAAAATAAGTTATCGCATTGCGCATTAAATTTTGTAATTTATCATTATTTTCGTATAAAGCAAAACATACCGCCATATTAACGGCTTTTTAAAATCAAATATCAAGTTCTAAGTCCGAAAAACATTGAAAAATTCAGATTTAATATAAGGCGACTTTTCATTTAACAAATACATTGACAGCTAATTTGTTTTATGTAATATATAGAAACATTAAAGAAAAAGTCGCCTTATATTAAATCTGAATTTTTAAATGTTTTTCGGACTTAGAACTTGATATTTGATTTTAAAAAGCCGTTATGTTAAAAAAGCCGTTAATGGCGGTATGTTTTACTTTATACGAAAATAATGATAAATTACAAAATTTAATGCGCAATGCGATAACTTACTTTGACAGAAATTTTTCATGGTTACTGTGACGCTTGCATTATAATTTTTTGCATCGTTTTGACGACGTGTGACTTAACTAATACTGTGGTATTTACAGCTGGTTAACTCAAAATCCACTTTGAGAGAAATTTATGTGAATTAAGTTTTATTAATGGTTAAAAAACGCAAACTAAAGCTTTTAGACGTATTGTTTTTATTCGGTTTTGTTTTTCTAAAAATTTCACAAAATCTGTTATTAATTTACAGGTTTTAAAGAGACTTGTTTCAGTCTTTTCTGGCATTTAGTTTTTAGACTTATGTAGCTTTATACTATTCCATTTAATATAAGGCTTTTTTTCGAAACTTTGTTTAGTCTTTTGCTAGAATTTCCGCCTTTTAATGCATTGAATTCAATGTCATTTATTAAAGATATAAAACATTAAAAAATTTACTCATTTTAAAAGAAACGTTGTGGTCTCCTCATGATATGAATACAATTATTTTCATATACAAAACTTCAATGTAATTTTAAGCAGTATACTATACAAAAATTAAGTCTGGGTAACTCTGTAAAATTGTATGGAACCTGAAAGAACGTGTTTTTCTTCTGTTTAAATTTTTTTAGTTAGACCTGATTTAACCACTTTTTCGGAAATACCAGTCTTTTCTCGCATTAAATTTTTGGAGTGATTGTAGCTTCATAGTATTCCATATAAAAAAGACTTTTTTTCTGTTTCGATTTTGATAAATTTCCGTCAATTGAAACATTGTATCCCGCAGCGCTCACCCGTCATCCAAGATTTATATCATTTTATTTTTTTAAATATTTTTAATTAGTTTTAAGGATATTTTTTCGCTCTTTCCGTTGAGAATTAGTAATTTTTATAAAAAGGTAAAGAATTATAATTTAAACCAAAAAAATAACCACAAGAGAATGTGTATTACTGAATGAAGTTACTTAATATGTAATTCAACAAGGAAAAAAATTGTCACACAAGTACCCCAGTACCTAATGCGTAACTTAGAAAAAAACTGGTCGTTTTTCACATGAACAGAGGTTTAACTACGGGCAATAGAGCATATACGAGAATAAAATTCAGGTGAGGCGGCAATTTAGCATCTACGTGCAAAAAGTCAGCGCCAAATATTTACCACAGGGAAAAATTTTTGGGGGACCCTAAAAAAACAAAAAAAGTTAAGCAAATTAAGCTTATTAGTATGAAATTCAGGTATGTTTAGCAAAAGTTTTTAGGTTTTTAATATCAGAAAAATATGGGTAATATTTTAGTTATGTAAAATGTTTAGATTTTAAATTGGCTAAAAAAATATTAAAGGTTTTGTTGATTTCGATGACGCCATCAACAACGGTTAACCGCGCAGTGACTTAACCCATTTAATATAAGGGAAAGAGCGCTCCGCGCTCTTCCCTGATTTTAAAAACATAAATATTTTAACACGTTCCGTTTTTATCACAATAACATAAAAAATAGCTGAACATTAGTTTCATTATATATGTTTTAAAAACAACAGCCTTGAAGAAGCTATTTATTATTGAGGTCATCAAGCAGATTTGAATCGCGAATAGGGAAAGCGCGAAATTAAATTGTGAATTAATCTTCGCGCGCATGGGCTTTTCGATCGGTTTTTATACACAGCCACGATAGTCTAAACCCTCCCATTTAAACGGAAATTGCTCAGTGTTAAATATCTTCACAGAGTCACGACGTATAGAATGACTAAGCCAATTATTGATAAGGAAAAAATGGAGATCGCTTGTTCATTGTTAGATCAATTTTTCCCAAGCGCTAATTGGCTAAAACAGCTCCCACAACCATTCCCACAGGGCAAAACATATATGACATGATCACGACGAATACTAAATGATATTTTAAGAGTCCTTAAAATCTTGACGTGGCAGCGAGAAATTGGGCACACTTCGCTCCCGGCCTACTTCGCTCCTGGCAAGTTTTATGAACGCATTTTTTGAGACGCTATTAAAGATGGAAAGACTACATTTTCCTAAGCCTAAGCGAAACCTAAAAATCAAACAAATCTTTTTTGTGATAAATTTATAAAATTGGCCGAAATAAGCCAACAGCGAGGTTGGTCCCAGCAAAAAATAATAAATTTGCAAAATTTTTTTGGGAGCGAAATGGGTCAGGAGCGAAGTGGCGGGAGCGAAATGGGCCGTTCCGGGCAGAGAGACTCCGTATAGGGTAGTGCATTTAATTTCGGCACTTTTTCGTTTTTCCAATGTAGCTTTTCACTGTATGGCCCGATTTTCAGGTTTGATAGCTCATTTTGAAGCTTTCACAATACTGCGTTGCGTCACAAAAGTTTCACTGTACAAAAGTAGTTTTCTTACTTAATTAAATCAGTTTTTAAAAAAATAGAAAATTGCCAAAATTAAATGTGTGCATTTAATTTCGGCACTTTGCAAACAATCGATTGTTTCTCAGTCAAAAAATCATCATCTTCAAAAATTTTAAAGCCTATCATTATCTCCAGACAGTTTTCTTTAATTTAAGTTTCTACTTGTTTTTTACCGTGTAACTGGCAAAAAGTTACAGCTAAAATGCCAAATGGTATCAAAATGAGCAAAATTTGGGAAAAAATGCATTTAATTTCGGCACTTTTTAAAAGGACCCCCTTAATCGAGTTTAAGTGCAGTGCTATGACCCCTACACATTTCAACGTTGTCTTTTAACTATTTACAACTACAATTTAACACCCGACCACTTAATTTAACCCGTTTTTACCTACAGCAATATGTGTGTCGTAATTACACTATTTTATTTTATAACGATTGCTCACCACACACGCAAGGTAGAACCACGGGGACTAAAAATTCGGAAAATAGACTAAATTTTACCAGGACAGTTTAATTCTTAAACCAATTTATTGCGTAATCATGAAATGCCCATGTTCTAAAAACGAGTAACAATTTTATTTTTTATAAATCACACAATTTCACATGAAAATATTATAACATGACAAATAAAAAGCTCACGACAGTCATCTACATATAATTATCCCTCATTTGAGCTATCAAACGTCGTATTCCGTCCAGGATTATTAAAGATATAGTCCAAAATCAAAAATGCCCAATATGGAAAACTGCCGAAATTAAATGCACTACCCTATTGTAATAATTTTTGATTATTTTAGGTAAAAGTAAAAGTAATTTGAAAAATTTTAATTTAAGTAAAGTAAGAGTAAAAATAAATTGTGTTTTTTTTATTTAAGTAAAGTAAAAGTAAGACATATTTTTTAAGTAAAAGTAAGAGTAAAAGTATAATAAAAGTAATTTTCAAACGGAGCAAAAGGTCCATTTTTGGAGCTCCAGGGTTCTGTCTCAAAATTTTTTGCTAATTTTATGTATAAATTTTCATTTTAAATTTTAGGCCTAATAAATGTGTTTAGCGTGTTACGACTTAAAAAACTTTTCTGTTCCACTCATTTTCCAATAAGCACGTAGAAGATTGAGTCCTTAAAATCATTTAAATTTTACTTAAATTTAAGTATTTGCAAGAAAAAATTGGAGTAAAAGTAAAATTAATTAAAATTTAAAAAGTCGAGTAAAAGTAAAAGTAATTGAAATTTTAAAAGTTGAGTAAAAGTAAATCAAAATCTAGTATTTTTGTTAGTTTAAGTAAAAGTAATTTTTTACAATACTAATATACACCACGTTTGAGAATAGCGATAACAATCGCTAAGGGTTAAATCAATTTTTATTGTCTATTAATTGAAATTATATCTAGAGTTTTTTGTAGGAAAAAACTAACAGTTCAAGTGAAAAAACGAAGGTAAATTATTAGTTTTCAAAAAAAACCCAATTTTATTTTCTAAATAAAAAAACAAGAAAGGACTTATCCGTGCTTTAAAACGTTGCAAATTTGCATATTAGAAACCATGGGTGGGCAGTCTCTTGGTTTTTCGGGGTATACCTTATCTCTGAAATTTAGGGGTGCCCCAAATAATGTTGGGGATATTCCAAGGCCCGGTTGCACCATAACTACTTAAATTAAGTATGATACTTAAGTAGCTGTGAATCTGTATATAAAATGTACATATTCACGGCCACTTTAAGTATTCTACTTAAATTAAGTAGTTATGGTGCAACCGGGCCCAAGTACGCGATACTTAGTGTTTTTAATATTGAGACCCCCTCTCCCCGTTCGAATTATCAAGGACAAGCATTAAACTTATTTTCTGTTTTTTTTTTGCTTTTTTAAATAATATAGAAAAGAAACCAGCGATTAAATTTGATCAATAGAAAAATTAAAAGCATTTTAATAACTTTGTTGTTCATTTATTTAATCAACAATTATTTAATCTTTTTAATGGGATGTCTTTTTCTAAAAGTTTAGGTCAATCACTATTTATATTTGGTTATATTAATCAATTTATTATTGTGCTTTAATTTTAGCTTTTGTTTATTTCTTGACGTTAGTTGAAAAAAAAATCGGGAAATACAATGGAACTACCTAAATAGCGTAACTAAAATTAGTTTGCGCTTTCGCCACGAAACGAACTTTCTCTTATATTAAATGCCTTTCATATCAATATTTTTGAAACTGAAAAAACTACAAAAAATAAAAACATCTAATTTGAAAAATTTAAGCGGCGTTGTGTAATAAACTATTAAAGCATTACAAAATGTTTTTGTGATTAATTAGAAAAGAAACATTTAGAAAAACCTTTGTACACAAAATATATTTTTTTTAAATATGGTAACAATAACAAGTTACAAAAAAATGAAAATTGTTTTAATATTGTTGTTCAATCTTCTTTTTTGAGAAAATTAGGGGTGTGGGTAAAAATTTTTTTTTCATACCGAAATTTGATTTCGCGGCGGGAGCGCCGACCCAAAATTTTGTTTTCCTGGGGCCTATTTCATAAAAATTGTTTGTAATTAATTTACAGCTGTAAATTAATGAACGCATATTTTACTTTTTTATTTTTAATTAAAAAGTATATTAATAAAATTGTGTTTGGAATTTAAGAAATTACATGTCTGTAAATTCCGTAAATTCCACAGTTACGTACGTATTTTTTAATTAATAAAATAAGAAGAAATGAAATGCGTTTATTAATTTACAATTACAGAAATCTTTATGAAATAGTCCCCTGTATGGGTTCTTAGTAGTGATGGGCGGAACCCCCGGAACACCGGAAATTGGATTTTCCAAAAATCCGGAACAGAAACCGGAACCGGAATTCCAAATTTTGCCCGTAAACCGGAACTACCCATCACTAGCCTTTTAGTTTCGTGATTTTACTTTTTCATTAAATAAAAACAAAACTTTTAAAAATTCAGTCAGCTTTTTTTTAAATTCAAATTTTTATTCTCGATTTTCAAATGGGCTTATGATTAACCTATTAGAAAGTGTCAAATTTAATATTATCAATAAGTGTGGAATTAAAAACAATTTTTTGCATAATAATTTTTGATTTTTTTACACGCTGGTCAAAATCCTTTGTTCTAAACGGAAGTAATCCCACGTGTACAAGGGGACGCCACGCGCAAAAAGGGACACGCATTTGTTCAATAACGCGGCGGCGCTTTTTTGATAACCCGGGGCATTTTTTAGCAATATTCCCACCTCCATTTTCAAGCCCTGTTTTGCCGCTGCTCCTCCCACAACCATTCCCACGGAGCAAAACATATATAACGTGATCACAGATAGTGTATGACATTTTGAGGGTACTACAAATACTGACGTATAATTATTTGAAATTTATGAAAAATCGACAAGAGGGTTCGTTTTTAAATTTTTTAGCTGGTTCATAAATTTCTAAAAATAAAAAAAATCTTTAAAATTATATTAAAGGTGCGGTATACTAAATCATGATGTATTTTTTCGCTTGGTTTTTGGTATCAATCGATGCGTCAGGTTTCACTGAGTAAAAAATTGTATTACAAAAAAATTAACTTTCAGCAGTTGTCGAGATATTATCGCTTTATTATTCTATCGATTTTTTTCCGCCCAGCCAGCCAAACAACAGTAAATATGTACGCCCGTTGAAAAATTAAAAAAAAATAAACCACGGCACTTCTGCCAATATTAAACTGAACTCAAAATACATCAAATCGTTTATTTAAAATAAAGCATTATAACTGCCATATAATATTTAAAAAGACACAGAAATTAGTATAATTAAAAATTTTGCATATTTTCATAGCAAAATTTGCATATAAAATATCTTAAATACATCTTAATTTTTACGAAAAAGAATGCGTCTGCAAAGTTCAACGTAAGCAAACAAAACACACCGTAGCTGGTGTTTGGTAAAACACAAAGATTATCTGGAATAATCGAGTGATATTCTTGCTAATATCTGGACAACCGCTGAAATTTAATTTTTTTGTAATAAAGTTTTTTACTAAGTGAAACCTGACGCGTCAATTGATACCAAAATTCAAGTGAAAAAAATGCGCCATGATTTAGTATACCGCATCTTTAAAATTTAATTCTTTCAGTGGAAGTTAAAGATACCGCTCTCCTTCAAAAAACAAATGCGCAAGCCGAAAAACTAAAAAAATATGTCTTTAGTGGTAATGTAAACAATAATTGCAACAAAGTTATATCTTGAATTAAAAATACTTTAATATTAAGTAAATTGGACTAATTTTCAGGGTCAAAAATTAATTGCAAAGGGTTTTTGTAGTGATTGTTCTTTTTGTATAAAATTATTTCTTGTGAATTTTTTTAAACTAATTTTTTAGTCCGCGCTTGAACTCCAAATACCTCGTTTTTAATTATTTTTCAGTGATGCTTTTTAGAATTTTGTTCTCCTGAGTCATTAAAGTGTTTTGTTAAAAAAATATGAGGAATAGTGATGTTCCCTTGAGCTCAGGAGCAGAGCTCCATTTTTGGGAGCTCCGGAGCTCCGCCTTATTTTTCTACTAATTTCATAAATAATTAAAATGATGTCATATATTATTTTTTCAAAATTTTTTTGTAAACTAAAATTTTTCCAAAACTTATTTTGAATAATAAAATAGTTTTAAAAAACACAGATAGTAGTTTAAATTGTAGTTTAAACTTAAAATATTAAGCTTCAAATCGCTCATTTAAGGAGTCGGGCTTCGGAGCTTCAACTTTAATCAGCCGGAGCTCCGAGCATGATATTGGGTGGAGGATAGGAACATCACAAAAAAATATTTACAAAAACTTTTAAACGTACAAGTTCTTCTGATAAAAATTAAGCGTTTGCTGAAAATAAAAAATTTTTTATAAAATTAAAAAGCCAAGAGTTTCACTGAAATACGAGATACATAATAATTAGAATACCGGAGTTAAAAACTTTAAAAAACACACAGTCAAAAAATTGAAAAAACTTTTGTTCACTCTCCAAAGTATTTATATTGAAAATAATCAATCAAATCTGCAAAGTCAATCAAAAAATTGTATTTGTAAAAAAATTTTTACTCTGTTTTTATGATAAAAAAACAAACAAAAGGACTTCCTCGAATTACTTGTGAATCATTAATGCCGCTTTCATAAAAACGTTGGTCTTCGATTATGAATAATCTGGAGGGATATACCACCAACCAAAGCAATCTGACCATAATAAGGCATCCAATGAATTTCTATCCCGGCTACTTTGAATACTGCGCTATGAACAAAGAATGGCTGGAGCAGATCACCTGTCCAAATCCCGGTAAGGTCGCGTTCCAAACTTACCTCCGATAAGTTTGAGCCATTTAGATTTTTTAAATTTTTTTCGCATAAAGCAGGATACGCAAGGCCGATGTTACTCAGCACTAACTGCGCAACCAAATACTACATATAACAATATTAACAAACAATATTATCACAATGCAGTATGTCTCAGTCGGGACTCCATCCAGGGACCTTCAGTATTGAAGACGTAAAATCTGCCACTATGATACAATCTTGACTTATATAATCTCGATTAATAAATCAATGAGAATACTTACGTAAGTTAAAAGCTATTTCGGAAAGCAATAAATTTGCCAAAAAACAAACAAACAAAGACTTGAGATGAATAAAATTCCGACTTTAGACTTCCGAGTTAGTAGTGATGGGCGGAACAACGGAACCCCCGGAACCGGAACCGGAATTGAGATTTTTCAAAAATCCGGAACAGGAACCGTAACCGGAATCGCAAATTTTGCCCGGAACATCCGAAACCCGGAACTGCCTATCACCAAGAATATATAAGAGAAGAATGTACCACTCAATACAAAAAATCGCACCCATCCGTGCATCGGTTTGCCATAAATAAACCCCCCCGGGGGTTCCTACCCCCCGGGGGGGTTCACTCACCCCCCCCCCGGGGTATATAAACCTCCCCGGGGGTGTATAAACCCCCTCGGGGGAGTATAGAAACCCCCCGGGAGTATAGAGACCCCCCCCGGGAGTATATAGACCCCCCCGGGGGCAGCAGATAGACCCCCCGGGGGGAGTATAGAACTCTCTGGGGGAGTACACACATCTCTGGGAGAAGGACACCCCCGGGAGATATAAGCCCCCGGGGGCGACAGCTCCCCCAAAAATTAAAAAAAAATTTTTTTGTGGAAAGGTTGCGGCGGCGCGGTTGTCTGTCGATTGTAGAAACTGGATTTATTATGTAAAAATAGTGTTTATTTAGTAATAAAGTTATTTTTTATCAAAATTTTATTGAAATTTCGGTTAAACGTGAAACTTTTGATTTGAAAACAGTTGTTTTTGTGATAATAGCTGAAAAACCGGGGCGACATATTACTTTTCGGCAACATAATAAATACAGTTTCTACAGTCATGAGATAACCGCGCCGCGGCGAAGTGTTTCCACAAAAAATTTTTTTTAAAAATTTTGGAGGAACAAGCAACACCCCTGGGGGGGGGTTTATAGGCCCCCGGGGGGAGTATAGCAGACCCCCCGGGGGAGCATATATAGACCCCCCCGGGGGAGTATATAGACCCCCCGGGGGAGTATATAGACCCCCCCGGGGGGGTTATTTATGGCAAACCGATGCACGGATGGGTGCGATTTTTTGTATTGAGTGGTACATTCTTCTTTTATATATTCTTGCTATCACTACGAGTTAGTATTGAGATATGATAAAAGATAAGTAATACTACCTCTGATTATATTAATCTATCAAGCTTATAAAATAAGCAAATTGTGTACGGTCATAGTCGTTTTATTTGCATGATGTAGGGGTTGCGCGCAGGTGATTAGATTGTTCTGTGATTTTTTTGCGCGAAAGGAAGTAAAAAGTTGCTAACGCACTTTACGGATTTCAATTTCACTTACCTGAAAGATTTAATGATTATAAAAGTATTATCTTTGGAGCTTGGTGGAAATAAGTTGTAATTTTTCGGAAGAAGTGAGGTTTAAAAAGAAAAAGCTTATACGCACGTATAAATTATCTAAAAAACGCAAAAACTATAAGTTATGAAGGTAGTTCAAAGAGAAGTCGCTATATAACGGAAGGGACCGGAACAATTCGCTCCCGCCAATTCGCTCCCGGACAATTCGCTCACGGACAATTCGCTCCCGGGACAATTCGCTCCCGGGACAATTCGCTCCCGGGAGTTTTTATAAACGCAAATCTTATCAAACCAAATTCATTAGGGACAATTCGCTCCCGGGACAATTCGCTCCCGAAAGTTTTTATAAACGCAAATCTTATCAAACCTACTTCATTAGTGACAATTCGCTCTCTGCTCAATTCGCTACC
>JASAMX010009902.1:0-33064 GCA_030248175.1 Microlaimidae sp. YZB2_3 | reverse complement strand
CTAAATGGCCCTGTTGTCGCTGCATGAAATCGGCCAGATGGGACTATCCAGTAGGCGGGTTTATCCAGTAGTACAACAGGAAGTACAAACTATCAATATCTCAACAATTATTTTTCGTTGTAACAATTCTAGTCGTGTTAATGTTTCAAAAATAAAACGCCTTAATGCCGGGTTCTAAACTAAAATACAGCGACTGGTGGGTGGTACAAAAATTTATATACCGTTCGGCTAAACATAGCGAGTGATCGCCCAAATCGAGCTTTGGCTACAACAATATAAATTTTCGCAATAATATCCGGATCACCAAGTGTCCCAAATCTCACCTCAAACTCCTGGACCCCGAGCGCGTCTGTCCCTGTTGTCGCTGCATGAACGCGGCCAGGTGGGATTGGTGAGTGGGCGGGTTAATCCAATAGTCCAAGGGGAAGTAGTTCCTGGTCCGGGCGAACTGAAGACTCCCGTCCTCGCACAAGATTATCAACGACGTCTGCATCTCATCCGCCTGGTTCTCCTGGGCGAACAAGGCGCAGTCCAAAATCTTGAGAAAAAAAAACAATAATAAAATAATTAGATGAAGAACTAGTGTTTTACACGTTTGAACAAAAATAATAATTGATTTTTGACTTTTTTTGTTACATAGTTTGTTTTTTTATTCGTGTTTTGCTGATTTTAATTTATTTAGACCTGTGCACTGACCCTCCCCACCTCTCGGGGTTTTATTAGGGAGGGTGGGGGTGGGGGGTAATTCCAAAACGGGAGATTTTAAGAGGTATCTGGAAAAGACCCCATTTTTATTGTTTTTAATACTAGAATCTTCAAATTTTATGGAAAGAGCGATAAGGTGTTACCCCAAATTGCACAGGGGAGCGTTTCGAAATTTTCGGTGTATAACAACACCCCCCCCCTCTTCTCTCTCCGCTACCCACCTATGATTCCACTAATCCGATACTAAACAGTTTTCCGTCAAAATACAAAAATTTTCCAATTCTTTCCCCTTCCTTCTGTCGAAAACGCTCCATATTGCGCCTCGTACTTCTGAAACATCAAATTGCGACCCGAGGAAAGTATAACTTTTTGTACCTTCGTTTTCGGAGGGGCGCTTATTTCCTGAACGTGCAGTTTAGAAGGGCCGAAGTACAGCAAGCAGCAGGCGGAACTCATCTGAGTCATGCATATGACGACGCCCGGGTGCTCGCCAAGCTCCAACCAGTGATACAGCGCCTGATCCTTCCCGTCGCTGGATCTAAAAAAAGTAACGGTGATAAAATCCCGTTATAGTAATGTTTTAAAAACTAATTCCTTGTAAAAATACGTTTTAAAACATCAACGAACAATATTGTAAACGACAAAATGTCCTTGGAGGCATCAAACAGTGATGTTACCGTTTTTGAGGTGAAACCCTTTATTAAAAACCACCCTTGTAAAGTAAATTTATCGAGCGACGGTGTAACGTCAGAATTTGCTAGATCTGAACAATAGTGATGGCGATAGGATAATAGACGCGCGTGCAACTCCCGTTGCCTTGATTTTTTATAAACCAAACCCTTTTAACAACAACTATGCAACACTGGCATGTCGCAAGATTTGATAAACACCATGGAGATGGAATTAGAAATAAAGACACGTGTAAAAAATTTCCACTGTCATATTTCAGAAATCATAAAAAATTAAATACGTGTGTTGTAATGTTAATTTAGCTGGTGATGTTTAAAGTTTGCACGCCTGAAAAAACACTAATTTATAAAAAATAAAATAATAATACTTTTTAAAAGGAGCCGTGATGTAAATCATCTTTTCCGAGTTCCGAATAGCTTCTTTCGGTTCAGTAAACGGCACTATCAACGTTTTTCCTGTAAAAAAACATAAATTAACTCTAATATGGGGTTTTGGGATTTGATTTAGGTGAAAGGGGAAAAAAGGAGTTGAAGCTCAAACCACTTCCACAAAAAACTCTCAATAACCTAGAAAACACTTTTTTTTAAATTACTCCCTAAGGAGGTAAATTTAAACTCAAGTTAAACTCATGTCCCCTTCCTCTTCTTTGAATTTTTGTCCTTATTAGCGCGCAAAAATACTATAAAAAACGGTTTTTTCGATCTTCTACTTTCGTTTTGTTTTAAAAAAGCTCCAGAAATGTTTTTTAACAATACTTTGTGTGTTCATCTATTTTTTAAATTAAAATCAAAAAACAATACTATAAAAACCCATATTGTTAGATAATCTTTCTTAGATTTTAACACCATACTGTCTGAATTCGTATTTAACCCTTTACCACTCCTATGTATGGACTACTCCTTGAAATTAAGTGACACTTTTTTCAAACAAAAAAAAATTATACAACACCCTAAATCTAATAATTGTTGACACCCTCCCCTTTTACATTTGGGGTGCCCAAGTATTAAAAATAATAAATGGGGTTTTTTGGAAATACTCTCCCAATATTCAGGAGCCTGCCAACATAGATGAACACGGTCAAAAAGCTGGGGGGGGGGGTGTTTACCCCGGGTAAATGACATTTCAAAATCTAGGAGGGGTGTCCTAGAGGGGGGTCGAATCCCCCTATCTTTTTAGGGGGGGTCGACCCGGGGTGCGAAATTTTGAAATCTAGAGGGGGTCAGGTGGGGTCCGGTGTCCAAAGCAAAATAGTTTTAAACCATAATAACTTTAATAATAGTTCTTTTTATAGGATAATATTACATTTAATTGAATAAAAAGCGATATTTAGGTATAAAAAGGGTGTAAAAACATGAATTTGTGTTAAAAATTCACGGGCACGGGGGGCAGACCTGTGCTCGCGCACCCCACCCCCCGGGGTTTTATTGGGGGAGGGGGGAAGCAATTCCAAAACGGGGGCACGGGGGGGGCAACTTTTTTTGAAACGGGGTGGGGGCAATAAAACTGAGGGCAAGCAGGGGAGAAAGAAAAAAAAGGGAAAAAAAGAAGAGAAAAAGAGAAAAAAAGAAGGGAAAAGGGAAAAAAGGGAAAAAAACAAAAACAAGGTAAAAAAAAGGTCTAAAATGGCTTAAAATACATTAAAATATGCTAAAAACTGCCAAAAAATCACGATGATGGCGTCATCATAGGTGAAAAATGGCGTCATAATTTTAGGGTACTTTTTCATTTTTTGGCGAGGGGGGAGGAGCAATAAAACGGGGGGTGCACACATGGGCAAGTTGGTCCGGAGTGGGGGGGGGGGTTAAACCCCAAATTAGGGGGGGTTAAAATCCGAGAAACGCAAAATACCTATATCGTTTTTTTTTCTGGAGTGCATTTTACCCATATCGTTTTTCGATTTTGAAGGAAAAATAGGTAAAAAACGCTAATTTTAGGTCAAAAAGCCCTTTTATTGCATTTTTGAGCTTTTTATTGCTTAAAACATTCATTTTGACCTCAAAACTTAAGTTTGGAGGCAGTTAGAAGTCATTTTAAACACATTTTTTTTCTTCATTTTTCCAAAATTTGGGGGGTTAACCTTTTCTCCCCCCCCACTTCTGAGTGGGGGGGTTAAACCCCCCTTCTCAGAATTTGGGGGGTTAACCCCCCAACCCCCCATGCCCATGTATGGGTGCAAATGCTCCAATAAAGCGGGGGGGCATTTCCAGACCATGCACATGTCTGCGGGGGGCGATTTTTTTGAAACGGAGCAATAAAACGGAGGGTACGAACAGGGGAGAAAGGAAAAAAGAGAAAAAAAGGAGAAAAAGAAGAAAAAAAGGACAAAAAAAACGAAATTTACGCCAAAAAATAGGTGTTACATGGCTTAAAATGCATTAAAATAGGGTAAAAAGTGTAAAAATTTCGCAATGATGGCGTCACAATAGATAAAAAAATGGCACCATAATTTTTAGATATGTAATTTTTTATTTTTTAGTTGGGGGAGGGACAAAAAAAGGAGAGGGGTAAGGGGCACAACCGCTAATATTCCGGGGGGGGGGGCATTTCCAGATCGTGCAGAGGTCTCCAAGTTATTCTAATGTGTACAAATCTTACCAAGTTGCAAACTGGTATATAACTATATAAATGGATTGTTTTATTCCCGAAATAATTAGTTTTTTTTATAAAATTTTTTACCATTACAACCATCATACAATTTTTATAATTTATGTGCAAACAATGGTTGTTATTGTACAGACAAATGATCGGACCAGAAGAAAGTTTAAAATATTAAAACAAAATGTACCAATCAACAATAGGCACCTTGCACCGGAACTCTGTTTATACATGAAGTATGCAATATACATAAGCCGATAAGCGTAACCATAATGGATAATTACCGTACTCCAACTTATCTTTCGTAGTATGCAGATCAACCGATCGAAATTTCGCGCCTTTTCAATCAGTTGATCCAGTACGGTAATTATCGATTAGGGTGACAATTATGTATATTGCATACTTCATGTATAAACCGAGTTCCAGTGCAAGGTGCCTAATAGTTTATTTAAAACAAACTTTATTTACACCTATTGTTAATGTTTCAATTTATGTTAATAACCGTCTTTGCGTCAAATGTTAACGCAACAAACGTTAAGCGTTATGTCAAACTATATTTTGAAAGCTGCAATGTTACCCAAATTTATTGGATTTGCAGTTAATGGCAGAAACATTTTTTTACACTATTCCACCAAATCATTAAGTAGATCTCACATCAGAGTGACTTTCACGCTTAAATAACCTTCCCCCCCCCCCGTTTCCCCATTTTTAAGTAAGGCAGAGGAAGGGTTTTTTGGGATTTTTTCATCCGAAAAGCGCTACAAATCCCTTCCGCGTCAGTTCTGCACTGGGTTAAACTTGGCGTCTCGACGGTTAGCGGGGAAATCGGGACGTGGAATTAGCACTGAGCAGTGATGCCGCGGAATCCTTTTTACTGCATTGCAGCGGAACGAATCCCAAAGGGTAATCCCCCAATTTTCGAAATTGAAGAAAAAAATTTCTTTCAAATTCGTTCTAAAAACTGAAGTTTTAAGATCAAAATAAGTTTTTATGCAATTAAATTGCAATAAATTACTTTTTGAGCAAATTTAGCGGTTTTTTACCTAATTTTCTTTCAAAATCAAACAATTATAATATGGCTAAAATGTAGTCCACAAATGTTGTGTATGCCAAATCAACTCCACTGCCGTGGCGCCTACAATTTTATGCCTGGATACCAGCCTGACTAGAATTTTCTATAGTTAGTTACTTATATTTTTTTGTAGAATTTTTTTAGTACACTCCACAAAAAAGGAAACAAAATATTAAAACTTAAAAAAACCGGAAAATAACCTCTAACCAAAGTATTATTTGCATATGCATAGCGCATATCATACATTTTGAATACTTTGAAAAGAATTAAAAAGCAAAATGAATTTCCAGCTTCTTGCAAAATGTTTTTTATTTGTTTGACTTAATAACTTACTAATTAATTTGATAACATTATAAAAAGTTATTATTAACTGAATTAGTTTTAAAAAAATTATCATAATTATATCTTGCCCAAAAAATACTCAGCAAACAACAGGTTTTTAAATTAGAATTAATAAACATCATAATTATATCAAAAATATATAATATACCGAAAAATGTGCAACTCCTATATAAAAAAAGTACAGAAAAGGTGGCCTTTATAATGAGCCTCTCCATTTAAATGACACTCTCCACTATAATGGCATAGTAGCCATTTTAACTCGCCGAATTAAAATGGAGAGGGAAAGCTATAAATAGCCATTTATTGACTTAATTTCACTTCATATATACTCACAAGTCTAATACTGTCCGGGCCGCGCGAGTTTCCCCGTGTTGGTTTAATACTGTCCAACACGCAGAAACTCGTGGGGCCCGGACAGTATTAGACTTGTGAGTATATATGAAGTGAAATTAAGTCAATAAATGGCTATTATAATAGCTTCCTCTCCATTTTAACTCGCCGAATTAAAATGGCTACTATGCCATTATAGTGGAGAGTGTCATTTAAATGGAGAGGCTCATTATAAAGACCACCTTTTCTGTACTTTTTTTATATAGGAGTTGCACATTTTTCGGTATATTATATATTTTTGATTATATTACTTAAAACTATATTAACATGAGTAAATTCAACCATTCGAAACAAATGCAAAAACGACATGTTTTAAAAGCCTTTAGATTTAAAACCATTCCGTGATTTCTTGGGTCAATATTTTTTAGTTAAATTAAAATTCTTCTACAAAATTTTTACGCAATTGTCGATGAGATTTAAAATAAGCTAAAGTTTTTTATTTGTATTACAACAAACGTTTTACTTGTAGTCAAACCTAAATCTTCATATAGGTTAGGCACTGAAAAAAGCTATTTATAAGTATTTTAGCTCAAAATTACATAGACTACCGACTTAGACCCTGTGCACGATCTGGAAACGACCCCCCGGAATATTGGCGGCTGTGCCCTTCCCACTTCCCGCCTCAAAATGAAAAAGTACCCAAAAATTATGGCGCCATTTTTACCGTATTACGACGCCATTATCGCAAAATTTTTGCAGTTTTTAGCTTATTTTGATGCATTTTAAGCTCTTTTAGCCCTACTTATACTTAAATTTCGCTTTTTTTTGTCCCTTTTTTTCTTTTTTCGCTTTCTCCCCTGCTTGCCGCCCCCGTTTAAAAAAATATCCCCCGTGCCCCCCGATTTTGGAATGCCCCCAATATAAAACCCCAAGGAGGGGGCAGCTCACAGGTCTGCCCACGTGCAATATCAACAATACAAATATAAAAATGGCAGGGCCAAACCATAATAAATCAAATATAATTTAACACGCTACTACCTTCCTGTAAAATTTTAAACTTACAAGTCAAATAACATGTAATAATAAAACCATAAGGTACAGTAAAAATCAATAAAATTATAATTATTACCTTGCTGATAACTCAGAAACAGTAATTGCATTGAGTTTGAATAATACACTGAAACACCGCCACCAGCTATTGTACCACTTGATTCCTTAAAATAATACCACAGTAATTTAAAAAAAATTACATTCATCCCTTTTCATCCCGTGATTTTGAGACTGTCTAATTTTTGTCGTAAATCTTTCTATTAACCTTATCCGCATTAAAATTTTGAGGTTGACAAAATAACATATATAAAGTTTTAGGAAGTTTGTTAACTTCGAAATTAAGATAAACATTTTGCTGTAAGTTCGAAATTAATAATTAATTTTTTACAGTTACTTTATAAACCAAAAGAAAATTCCATTTAGATTAATAATATACACATTAAAAAATTAAAATTTCACTACAAACGCAAACTATTCAATCCCAAAAAACCCGTCAGTTTTCGCGAGTGAAACGAAACACTAAAAATTTTGCTGGTCAAACGGGAACCCACTTTTAATTCTGGATGGTCGACTTGGACGGAATTGGTGACGTAGAACTGGCCGTGTTGACCGAAATCGCAGTCCGCCGTCATCTGCTGCAGGTAGAAATGGCCCATGGAGGAAATGATCATCAAAAACTGTTCCAAATTTCCATCTTTTTCTGAAAATGATTTTCAAAAAACTCACAATCGATTTATATTATGTAAACACAAAAGAGTTAGAATATAAAGCCGCCCAAAACTTAAAAAGGTGTTTAGCCTCTCATCCTAAGGTCTGGCCTCTCCTCTTATAGGCAAATAAAATCTAGCTGACGCCGAAAATTGCAGTATTGAATCGACTATTTAACAACAAAGCCATTCAAAATTTTTAACGAAATCGGTTTAATAACAAAGATCAAAACCGGTATTTTTAATAATTATTTATCAATTTACTTAATTTAAAACCCAAATGCAAATTTTTAAAGGGCTAAACAATGGTTAAATCTTGTATATTTTGTAAAAAGAGAAAAAAATGGGGCGCGGGGGGGGGGGGGGGGGAGAAACGGGGGGGGAAGGGAAAAAACGGGGGGGAAAAAAGGGGAAAAAAAAAAGAAACAAAAAGAAGAAAAAAAGAAGGAGGGAAAAGGGAAAAAGGGACAAAAGAATGGAAGGTAAAAATAGGTCTAAAATGGCTTAAAATACATTGATATAGGCTAAAAACTGCAAAAAATTCGCGATGATGGCGTCATCATAGGTCAAAAATGGCGTCATATTTTTAGGGTACTTTTTTATTTTTTGGCGGGGGGGCAATAAAACGGGGGGGGGGCAAATCCTCCAATAAAACGGGGGGCATTTTCAGACCGTGCACAGGTCTGCATTCTTATTTGTTTTTTTAAAAAAAACGTCATTACCGCGCAATTTTAATTGGTCCCCTCATGTCTGCATTCTAATTTTCAGCGTCCGCCAGATATAATTCAACCATAAGTCAATTACCCTATGGGGTAAAATATACAATTTTCAAAAAAAAACGATGAATTAAACCATCACCGTCTCTACATCTGGTTTAAATCTAGACCAACTTGCCCATGTATGTTAATATAGAAACCGTTGAGAAATTACGGTTTTATTATAGTTCCCAGTCGACTTTTCAGCTCCGAACTTCCTATTTTGGGCTCCAAATTTCCGTCACTAAACCATTAGAAACACAAAAAAAAAACAAAAAAACAGTTTTCAAACTTACCCCAGCAGGCGAACGAGGCGTCCCTGATTTTACCGGCTGGGAGGAGGAATTGGTAGCGCGGGTTGCGAATATCAGTCGTCAAGTCGTACACGTTCACAAAGTCCGCAGTCACCACGCTCAGCGCCCCACGCTGTCCTGGCACCCAAGCCGCCTAAAAAAACGTTATTTCCTCTCGGGACACAGGGAAATTTTAAACGTGCAGCTTGTTTTTACTACAAAATACAACAAGCGGACTTCAAATGTTAAATCTTCAGCCTTAGTATATCATCGACTTATTAAATTGCACTATCACCCGCTGACTTTTCACGCAAAAAACGTTATCTCCTTTTGCGATACGGTAGTAAAAATTTAAACATCCAGCTTTTTTTGACTACCTCCAAAATAAGATAGTCGAACTTCCAATGTTAAATTTTTGCCTAGCATTTCTTCGACTGACACATTACATCGCACTATCACCAGCTAACCTTGATTTTAAACTACTTAAATTTATAAAATCTTCTGTTTTTAAAACATGAACACAACGGGACTTCTAAAAAACGGATCATACAAAAGCATAGACTGTAGTTTTCAAGCTCAACACCAAAGAAAGTATTGAAGCCGCATTCGTAGAAGCAGGGACGTAGCCAGAGTTTCATTTTGGGGGGGGCGGATTGTCGTACAAAAAAAATTTCGGGGGGGGCCCCCCCCCCCCCCCGAAATTTTGGGGGGGGGGCGGAGCCCCCCCCCTTAATTTTTGAAAACGTTAAAAAAGCAGGGATAAACGTAGATAAAGCTGTAATACACTGTTTTTGGCCTAATAACCTATTATCTAATGTTTTTAGCAGTAAAAACATGTTTTCTTAGTTAAAAATTATATAAGCACACAATGGCAGAGCCTGGATTTTACAAAACAGGAATTTAGAAACGTTAGTTTCAGACCCCTTGGCTAAACCCACATTGTAAACCAAAGCACATGAGCAGCATCTCAGCTCCATGTTTTCTAGGGTACCTACCTATATGAAAAAAATCCGAGCCAATGCTATAGGCGGCAGGAAAATTTAGGAGGGGGGAGGTACATAAATCAACCAATATGATTGTTTGTTTTGCTTTCTGTGTAGTACTTATTACTTATAAAAATTATTGTACTAACTTTGAAATAACATTAGCATCATAGGTGTTTTTGGAGGGGGACAGAGGGGTGCACCCCCTCCCCTAGAGCCAAAATTTTAGACCCCCTCCCTAGAAAAAATTCAGGGGGCCCCCCTCCCCCGAAAGCTCGAGAGCGGTCCGGCCTGACCCCCCCTAGCGAGGCTGTCCCCCCTCCCCCCCCCCCTCCCGACCAATGTGGAAGTAGATTTTTTTATTTACTGTCAAAACACGGGTTTTTAGTTAAAAACAGTGTTTAAATACACTTTTTAGGCCTAAATAGGCTGTTTTAATACTAAAAAAAATTTTGCTACAAATTGGACCCCCCCGACCCCCCCCCCGCCCTAAATATGAAATCTCGCACCCGGGGTCGACCTCCCTAAAAAGCCAGGGGGGTCCGGTCCGTATCCCCCTGGACCCCCCCCCCCCCCCCCCCTATGTGTGCACTCCCCTCAGAAGTAGAGAGGGGTCAAGCAGAGGAAAAACAAAAAGGGAAAAAAGGACAAAAGGACGAAAAAGCAAACTTTAAGTAAATATAGGTCCAAAATGGCTTAAAATGCATTAAAATAAGCCAAAAACTCCAAAAATGTCGCGAAAATAGCGCCATAATTTTTTGGTACTTTTTTCATTTTCGGGCAGGGAGGGGGGTACAGCCGCTAATAAAGCGAGGGAAAGAACCAACAGACCGTGTATACAGGTCTGAAGAGAAATCGAGGGCGCTATGCAAGAACCTGCTGAGTTCATTTTTCACGAAATTGAGTTATGACTGTAGAACATCTTATATCTGTCCAAACTTGGACTTAGTTTTTGTTCCGGCTCTCAGAAACGATTTTTACCTGATTTCGAGAGGTGTCGAAAAAACCTAAGTCCTAGTGGTCATTTCCTGCGACAAACCCTTATTACACGCGTAAAATTAAATAAAAACTTTTTTTATATTATTGTGTTTGTGTAAATCATTAATTTCAAACTTACAATTCTAAGTAATTGGGTTTATTTAATTAATTATATTTTGATAGTTTATGGTTGAAATAATAAGTATGATGGCTCTTAAAGTTCACAAAGTTACGCAGTGAACTTTTTCTTCAATTTTTCACCAACAAACTAGTAGAGGTATTCCGTCACATTAAAATTTACGAGTTGCCTAGTACGGTATTTAGTAAATTTTGCTAAAACACCATGGTAGAGCTCGCAGACAAAATTTTAACCCAAAAACAATAAGCAACGTTCAGCGACTTCACACTGCAAACTGAATGGCGTTTCTGTAATTCATTTAAATTTTGTATGCTCGTTAGAGATGTGCTCAGATTTCATTTGTTAAAATCCGCGAATCGGATGCGATTTTTGGCATCCTTAGTGATTGTATTATTATTGTCCTTGTGTACGGGTTTCGGTAAAAACTCTATCCAATTTTAACAGTTCTTTTTTATCTTTTCTATAAAGTAGTTTTGAATAAACGTCTTTTACTGTACAAGAGAGAGTACAAAAAGAAAAAAAAATGAAATTTGAAAAAATCGTTGTTGTCTTAGGTTTTTTAGTTTAAACCTATACTTCATTAAAATTGCTACACAATGATATATTTCACTTTGTTAAAGTGCTTTAGTATATTAGTTTGTGCCTAATAAATTTAGGTTTTTTGATTAAACATCACAATAATTAAAAAATCATCACTAAAATAGAAATTTGCCTAATAAATTTAGGTTTTTTGCTTAAACATCACAATATTAAAAAAGAGTCATCACGGTGTAAAGGGATCGTATTTTTGACCCCCCCCCCACCAGACAATCCCAAAAAATGCTTAAAAAATGGTCAAATTTCGTCAAAAAATTGTCAATTTTGCAAAAATAAAGTTGAAATTTTGGGCGTTTTGCGGGGTGGGGAGGTGGGGTGTGGTCGGTGTTTGGGTGTGTGGAGGTGGTGTGTGGGCTTTGAAGGGGGCTAATTTCAAACCCACATAGGCTTTTTAATGTTTTGATTGTAAAACTATTCAACAAAATTTTAAAAAGTCAATTTTAAACTTTTAAATATAACCATTTTCTGTAATTGAAACCTTAAAAAAGTGGAAATCAACCGCGCCACCAGCGCCGCACCTACAAAGCGACAAAAAACTAAAAATCCCTAAAAAATGCTTTCGTTTTTGTTACATTAAAAAGTATTTAAAAAATTTTGAAGGGAAGTGGTCAAGATTTTGAACCAATAAAGGTTTGATATCGTAAAATGTACTAGTTGCTCGCTGTTTCTCAATTTTCCCCTACCCTACATATGAAAATACAATATAATTGGTGGTAGTTGTACTTGTACCTTCTTTTTACACTAAAAAACCATTATTCAGAACTAGTCTATACCTCAGCTGCCATGATCATCCACTAGCCTATTCGCTAATTTAATTTATTGAAAATCTTAAACTTTCTTTATTTATATTTTTTGTCTTGAAAGCAACGCTTTTTATTTAATATAGCACAAGAGCACAGGTGGGCAGTCGTCCGGATTTTAGGGAAGTATACTTTAAAATACCCATTTTTAGGGTTCTTAGTTCCGACTGATTGGGGTCTTCCAAATTTTAGAGGGGGTGTCCGGGACTCCAGGATACCCCTAAATTTTAGGAGGGTGTGTGTGCAATAATTGGGATTTGTGGGGGTATAAGTAAAACCCACCCCCCGTTCGCCCACCTATGCACAAAAGACTATAATTTGGAATTTTTTAGAAGCCAGTTCGCTCCCTTGCCAAACGAAGCTCCGCTGTTGCCTGCCTGGCAACGCGTGAGCACTGCCATAAATCGAGAGTCCATATCTTCCACTGCTTCCGTTACGTCTAGCCAGAATTTGGTAATAATTTAGTGTTCTTGTTAATTTTTTTCATTTTCTAGTTAAAATTTAAAAAAAAACACAATTTTAATTTTTTTTTCAGTTCTAAATCTAAATCAACGTTTTTGTTGTGGAACTATTTTTTTCTATTACTCATAATTTTGCTAAATTTTTTTTTTTTTTTTTTTTTAATTTAAATCAACGTTTTTGTTGTGGAACTATTTTTTTCTATTACTCATGATTGTGTGCAAACTGTACTTAGTTTATATTTCTAGATTAATAGCGACGCTTCCGGCAACAATTACGTCTCACCCCACCAGCTGGAGTCGCGTGCTCCGGCTGTATTGACTAATGGTGAGTCCAGTTTCATCAGCAAGCCCGGTTGCGTCGCTTATTATTCGGACCTTGCGGACCCAGTTAGTGGTCAGAATGGCGTGCCACCGCCGACGTTTGAAACGAATAAAGACGATCATTCGGGTTGGGGGGCGGAAGAGCCGGCGAACGAACAAGCGAACAGACGAGCAATCGTCAACGACGTTGGAAGCGAATCGCTTAGTAAACTTGCTAACGGCGACCAAAGCCGAGCGGCCAAAAGAGCTGCCAAGAAAAATCGCACGGCCAGAAACGGTCCTGCCACGAAAGCTGAGCTGGAAGGTGACGAAGATGAAGATAAAGAGGAAATCGGCGTCTCGTTTGGAGATGTGAGTTACGCGGGTGAGCACTGAACCTTGCAACTGGGTGACTGAAATCAGGAAAAAGAATTCTTGCCTGAGTCCTTGGTTTTATTTTCTGAAGTGAAATTGTACGGCATTTTTTCGACTCTATTTTTTCAAATTTGTAAAATTGTCTTGTAATTTTGAAAGCAATAAATAATTCATTATGCACAACTTAGAACATAATTTTTAATGGGACCCCTTATAATATTGAGGATAGAATATTAGAAGGTGGGTTTTGTCTTGGAATATTTTTAAAACCAGCACAAACCACTTGATTACAGTCGACCTTTTGTTTTAAAAATCAAATCATCTGATTTGTGAAAAATAAATTTGTTTTATACCAAAAATTCAACATGAACAATTTTTAAGGGTTTTTTTGTGTTAAGATTGTGGGGCCATTGACTAAAACCCGCACGCAACAGTGCTGATACAGGCTTTTAAGTGGTCATATATGGAATATAATACTGTAGCATAAAAGCCAAGCCAATTATTTTAATAATTATTATTTTAATACTTTGATAAGCTTAATATTATTCAGTTGTATCAGTTTGACGCCTAACTTCTCTTCTCTTCAAAAAATATTAAAAGAAGTTCCTATCCATTATGATTTTAAATATCAAAAAAGCCTTAAACAGTATTATTTTTAAAAATTTTTGTATTTTATTGATTGTGTGGCCATATAAAAATGATAGTCACATAAACTCCAAAATATTGTGTTAGGGTGGTTTTTAATCATCATGTTGTGATTATGTGATATCGATAAAGGAATATTGTAATTTTTTGGCTAATTATTTTTTACCTATATAAAATTTTTGATTGAAGAATCTTAAATTGTTCATTTTTCATATATAGCTTCTAATTTTGTCAAATAATAAAAAATTTAACTAAAAGACGGAGAACACAACTACACCAGCAGATTTTTATTAGTCACATCAGGCAGAGTAGTTTGAACTTGCAGACCTGTGAATGCTACCCCTTAGTAGTTTACTGGGGGGAAAGTGATACGGTTACAAAAAGTTTAAATTTAGATCCAATTAAGTTGTAATAAACCTTTAAAAATACTATCTTTTCTTCTAAATAACGTTTGACATAAAAATAATAGTTTACAATGATATTGCGTTTCTTTAATAAAAGAATTATCATGTCTCTTATTTTAACTCCATCTGCCCACTTTACTCTAAAATCCGGGTCTAATACTATACTCGGAACCATCTTGTTTGTCATATCTACGCTTTAGCTTATATAAATTTATGATGCGATCTGATTAATTAAAAAATTTTATTAAAAACCGTAATATAACAAATTAACAATCGTATTATCAAAAAAGTTGTTTTGTTACGGGGCGATTTAGCTCCGTGGCGCCGCGTCAACCATAATTAGAGAACGTGGGTAAATTTTGAAATTCAGAACCTTCTTCTTCTTATTATTATTATTCCAACGCTCCATCCTTAAAAGCGATATTCCTCATTCGTTACTGATTCATCAAAAATAAACATGGGCTCATAATAAAGAAGAAGGAATTACGCAACTTTCTTAGGAAGCACTTTTTTGATTTAGGTCCTTGTTATCGATTTATTGATCAAAATAAAAAATTTAAAAAATAGACAAATAAAAACTCACAACCGCACAATAACAGCCTTTCGGCAACAATAAAGATTGTACAGAGCAGACAACCAACATCCCCTCATAAAAACCGCACTAAAAAGCAGACCGGTTTTAATTGGTGGCAGAAAAGGGAACAAGTTCCCAACGCCATCTGCTTTAACCGCGCGGAAATCGGCGAAAACAACAGAGTACTTTTTTTAATTCTTGCATTACTGATGACAAAATTAATTCAAAGTTTTATTTATTAAAAAAAATAATAAGCGTCGGTGGTGCGGGAGCGCCACGCGCCGGTAGATAATCATCGGTGGTGCGGGGGTGCCACACTGCAATTTAACGCACCGCGCCAACTATACTTAGAGAATGTTAGTAGATTTTGTAATTCATGTTCATCATCTTTTTTTATTATTATTTTTACTTTAGAATTATAATTGCAATCATTGGCGCACGGCATTGCGCCAACTATATTTAGAGAACGTAGGTAAACTTTGTCTGGAGCGCCACTGCACCGCACTAACTATAATTAAACAACGTGGGTAAATTTCGTAATTTAAATTCATCATCTTCTTATTATTTTTTATTTAAAAAAGTATATCTCGGCAACGGAATGATTATAAACATAATGTCATCGCGCAGCTAAAACTAGTTTATTAGGCTATTTTTTAATTTAATTCAAAAAAGTGGTAGACTAGCCTTGAAAAATGCTCTAAGAATAGAGCAGGAAAAGGGCGATTTTTCCCCGGGCGTATGTTTAGACAGAAAAGATGTGGACTAGTCTAAGATTGACATTATGTGGACTATAGACAATTTGCATTTGGTTTGGGCAGCTGCTCACTAAATAAAAATTTCTACCATATGATAATGATTTGTTTATACATTGATCTAATCACACAGCACTGTTGCATTTTTTTTAGTTTAATAAAATGTCAATTGAAAAAATTATACTCACAGCAATCTTTGACAAGCGCGAAATCGCCACTTTTTCAAATTTTTAGTTGTTTCTTACTCATACAAATATAATCTTCAAATTGAAAAAGTGGCGATTTCGCGCTTGTCAAAGATTGTTGTGAGTATAATTTTTTCAATTGACATTTTATTAAACTAAAAAAAATGCAGCAGTGCTGTGTGATTAGATCAATGTATAAACAAATCATTATCATATGGTTGAAATTTTTATTTAGTGAGCAGCTGCCCAAACCAAATGCAAATTTCCTATAGTCCACATAATGTCCATTTCAGACTAGTCCACATCTTTTCTGTCTAAACATACGCAGGGGGAAAAATCGCCCCTTTTTCCTGCTCTATTCTTAGAGCATTTTTCAAGGCTAGTATACCTTTATGTTTACCACAAAAACGGCAAAATATCTGCACAAAGCTTTCATTAAACAAATTTAGTTTATAGTTTTTTTTTGTAATTTGTCTATTTGTGTGTAATAAAACCCAAATCGCGCCCTAAAATTTTCTTGTGTAAATTTTGTAAATGTTTCACAACATTAACTTAACATAATGTTGTTTTATATTTATCAAAATGCATATTAGTACTAACTATTTGATTTATTTTCAAATTTCACAAACATTAATTAGTAATATTTAATAATAAATACATACGAATACATAAAAAACCTCATTGCGTCAAAAATCCTGGATTAATATGTGAATTGATTGGTCTTAAACCACAAAAGACACCGCACAACAATTAATTACAGTAGGTGTTTGTAAAGCGCGGGCTAGAAAAAATGATCGCCAGCACTTTGATCCCCGAAGGATTGCGTATAAATTTTATGCAATTTCTTGTTTTTCTTCACCTCAAGCGAATCAACAATTACGTTAATGGGTGTGCATCATTTTTTTTCATAAAATTTTGCTTGTGACAAAAAATATTTTTTAAAACACATTGTTAATTAAAAGTTTATCGTAATAAACTTTAGCTTCATTTTAAGGTTTCGCTTAGGCTTAGGAAGAAATAAAGTTTTAGTCTTTATTAAAGAACAAACCATGGATTCATTAAATATAAATTTATCATGATTATAGGTTTTGCTTAGGTTTAGGAAACACAACGGTTTTCTTTAAATAACAAATCATTGAGTATACATTTGTTATAAAAATTTGTTGTGCTTGGGCTCAGAAATAAGTTTCTTCCAGTCATTAAACAACAAACCATTAATTTTGTTTTCGATTTTAGGTTTCGCTTAGGCTTGAAAAAATTTAGATTTTTGATTCATCATTTAAGCAAGGCAATGTTGTTTTGGTGATAAAACACGTTCATTGTAAAAACAACATTGCCTTGTTTAAATATTTTATTTTAATTTTTTAAAATAATATTCGGTCAAGAATACATGAAAATTAATTAATAAAGAAAAGAAGAATGAGAAATGAAGAACAAATTATACGGGCTATGTGTGGATCCAACCTAAATGCATACGTATGCATATGTTTATATGCATACGTATGCATATGTTATGCATACGTATGCATAAATTCATATGCATACGTATGCATATTTTTTTAGTTATATGCATACGTATGCATTTTTCCGCAAAGTATATGCATACGTATGCATTTTTTTGAAACTTTTATGCATACGTATGCATTTTTTTTCTAACTTTTATGCATACGTATGCATAAAAGTAAAAAAATATGCATACGTATGCCTATACTTTCCGGAAAAATGCATACGTATGCATATAAGTTGCAAAATATGCATACGTATGCATATTTTGGAAATTAAAAAAAAATTTTTTTTGTTTTTTAAAAAAATATGCATACGTATGCATTTTTCCGGAAAGTATATGCATACGTATGCATTTTTTTGTAACTTTTATGCATACGTATGCATAAAAGTTAGAAAAAAAATGCATACGTATGCATAAAAGTTTCAAAAAAATGCATACGTATACATCTACTTTGCGGAAAAATGCATATGTATGCATATAACTAAAAAAAAATATGCATCCGTATGCATATATGAATTTATGCATACGTGTGCATAACATATGCATACGTATGCATATAAACATATGCATACGTATGCATTTAGGTTGGATCCACACATAGCCCGTATAATTTGTTCTTCATTTCTCATTCTTCTTTTCTTTATTAATTAATTTTCATGTATTCTTGATTCGGTGGAGTTTTTATTATTTTGGTGGGTAGTTTATACTGCTTTGGTGGCGAGTTTTAACTGCTGTAATGCAACACGAACTGCGATGATTAAATGCTCGGCGATCAAGTGGCGGTCTAATGCTCGGCGATCAAGTGCTGTCGTTCAAATTTCCTAGAATCCTGAAAAAGTAGGGTAACTGACTTAATTTCGGCCACCTTTTTTTTAATTTTTTTGAATAAGTTTTTTCTGGCTTTTTCAATCAAGCCAAAATTTGGCCTAAAAATCAAACAATAGCTATATTTGTTCCAGTGCAAAATTTTAATATTTCTGTTACACTTAAAAATCGGTGAAGGTTTAAACTTTTTTTAAAGTGGCCGAAGTTAAGGCGCGTGCCATTTATTTCGGTCACCTACAAAAAACTGGCCATAACTATTGCTTAAACGGACAATAAAAATTTCTGAAGGTTGCAAATTTACACTTAGGTATTGTTCTCGGTACATATAACTTAATTTTTCCCGTTTGCGAACTTTAATAGTTATTAGCAAGACTTTAAATAATTATGTCAAAACCTTAAAAAAACAAGTTTTAATAATTTGTATTTTTTGTTAAATTTTTATTTTTGGCTTAAAAAACGTCAAAACAAAGTCAAACGAGCAAAAAAATTCTTTATAAATACAGTAGTACAATGATATTTAAAAACAGCAAAAAACGGCAGGTTCTTTCACCTAAATTTTCAGGTGGCCGAAATTAACGGAATCTTAAAATGCGCAATTAGTTAAACGCATTGCAAAATGATTTTCAAAAAAATATCAAAACATCAAAATTAACAATTTTGAGCCTTAATAGAAGATATTTTAAGGTTATATATGGCTTCGTTTTAAATTTGATGCAGTTTAAACACAAAGCAAAAATTAGGAAAATCACAAAAAATTCACTTTTTGTATGAAAATATTGATAATGTAGAATAACAAAAATAAAAAACTTTTGCTAAAACACTTTATTCAGCATTAATCCAGTTACTTTTGTGCTAGTTCTTTTGTGTTTTAAAAATAAGCCCATTTTCTAACACCCTAAATTGGTGGCCGAAATTAAAGCGTGGCCGAAATTAAGTCAGTTACCCTAAATTAAAAAAACCTTGTGCAATATTAAAAAATACCATTTTAAAAATGCATCTACGACACGACAGCCCCGCGACACGATCTTCCTGAGATACAACGATCCCGAGCGGGTACGAAACGACAGTCGCGAGGTGCGACACGATGGTCTCGTGACACGACGATCCCAAACACATAATACGTTTCCTACAGCTGGAAACAATGTTACGTTTTCAATGAGAAAATGCGCGTTTTTCTATTTTTCTACCTGTTATTGTCATCAAGTTTTAACGTAGAGCTTCTTAATTTTATTTTAGAAACAAAAATGAAATATAAATATTTTTTTAAACACTTTATTCGGCACTAAAAAATACATTCTGCTCGGAAAGAATATTTCTGAAAAACGTTTTTAAAATTCATAACAAAACAAAACTTTGTTTTCCCTAAGCCTAAGCGAAACCTTAAAATTAAGCTAAAAACATAAAAAACCTTAAAAAATCTAAAAAGTTTTTACAAAATTTCGAATAATTTACTGCTCAAAGAAGATTTTTTTCTGAAGTATTTTTGCAAAAGTAATTTTATCCGGACACCTATGTATATCCACGCCGGAATATTTTAAATTAGCGTTTTTACTCCTATTAATTTTCAGCGAACGATTGGTTAACCGTTGTAAATTATCATGGGTGGCGCGGGAGCGCCACGGGACGATTTAGCCCCGTGGCGTCTAATAATAATTTAAGTTATTCTGCATTATCAACATTTTCATACAAAAAGTGAATTTTTTGTAAATTTCAGGATTATTGATTTGTGTTTAAACTGAATCAAATTTAGAACGAAGCACTATATAACTTTAAAATAACTTCTATTTAAGGTTCAAAATTGTTAATTTTCATGTTTTGTTACTTTCTTCAAAATCACTTTGCAATGCGTTTAACTAAATGGGCATTTTAAGATTCCGTTAATTTCGGCCACCTTAAAATTCACGTAAAAGAACCTGTTTAACACAATTTTCACCATCATTTGTACGGGTGGGGTTACATAACACATAATTTACTAGGTTATATTAAATTATTAATAGCCCGGAAGGAATTTCTCAAAAATAATATAGAAACACGTTAAAAAAGTCACGTTTTATCTTGGCGGAGGAATGATTCATGTGGTAAATATAATAAATATCAATGTCAATGGGGTTTCCCCACCTAACACACCACTTACCACGATATAGAGTACCAATGCTTTAAAAAGTTGTGAAAGTAAATTAAAACACAGTAAAAATGTCAGGTTATTTTCTTTGGCAGAAGGATGCATTCATAAGAATTACTTAGTAAACATCTGTGCGAGCTGGAGTAATACCCCCAATTGGCTAGGTTTGAACTATCAATAAACCGATATAGGGATTTTTCGAAGATTATTGAAATGCAGTAAAAAATAACTCAGGTTATTTTCTTGGCGGAGGAATGCAGTCAGATATGAAACATTAAGGATAGGCAAGGGTTGGTGTGGAATTATACCCCTGCTTAACTTTTGTAACGTCTTGTTTATTCTTTAAGTTGACAATTTTGGTTTATCCAATTATTTTTTCGTGTTTTAAGCGTTTTTTTTTTTGGTTTTTTTTAAACTAAAAGGTGGCCGAAATTAAGCCAGATTTTGTTTTTTGCTGTTTTTGGGTTAAACATATAAAAAAAACTTAATGGAATGGAATAAAATTTTTACCATACTTTCTTTAAAGTTGGTTGGCTGTAACAAAAGTCATTTTATGTTAAAATAGTTTTTTTCACCAAAAAAATTTTAAACAAATAACACAGTTTATTAAAACTTGTTTTTTTAAGGTTTTGACATAATTATTTAAAGTCTTGCTAATAACTATTAAAGTTCGCAAACGGGAAAAATTAACTTATATGTACCAAGAACAATACCTAAAAGTAAATTTGCAACCTTTAGAAATTTTTATTGTTCGTTTAAGCAATAGTTATGGCCAGTTTTTTGTAGGTGGCCGAAATAAATGGCACGCGCCTTAACTTTGGCCACTTAAAAAAAGTTTAAACCTTCACTGATTTTTAAGTGTAACAGAAATATTCAAGTTTTGCACTGGAATAACAAATATAGCCATTGTTTTATTTTTAGGCCAAACTTTGGCTTGATTGAAAAAGCCAGAAAAAACTTATTCAAAAAAAATAAAAAAAAGGTGGCCGAAATTAAATCAGTTACCCTACCGTTTGTTGGTTTGGAAAGATCCGAATCTTCCAGCATTTGTGAATCAAATCGTATTTGGAATGGTTTAACAGATGATATTATTAATTTAAGCAAAAACAATTTCTTTTAAATATAGGCACCTTGCACTGAAACGGAGTTTATACATGAAGTATGCAATATACATAAGTGTCACCATAATGGATAATTACCGTACGTACTCCTACTTTTGTTGTGTTCAAAAAAGAAACAACCGATAGAAAGCGCGCGAAATTACCTATTTTTTCCTTACTATCTTCGTAGGAGGCGGATAAAACCCCAAAAGCGCGCGAAATTTCGATCGTATTATCTGCATACTACGAAAAGATAAGAAGGGGAACGGAATCATCCATTATGGTGACAACTATGTATATTGCATACTTCATGTATAAACTCAGTTTCAGTGCAAGGTGCCTATATGAAAAATAAGCGAAACCTGGAAGAATCGGTGGTTCATTTTAAACTCTACTATGGCTTTTTATAATATTTAATTTTGTTTAGAAGTTTTATATGTTTTTTATACGTTTATATTAAGTTAATAATTACGCGTTTTGTTTTATTGTATCAGAAATTTGTTTTTACTAAGTATTTGTGGGTAATTAAGGTAAAATGCAATTGTGCTAATTAAAATTAATTGGGGGCACCGTTTTTCATAAACCCATAAGGTTTAAATCAACTTCAAAGGGGTATGTGGTTTTATTGCATATTAAATTATGCCTTCACTACTCCTGCACTGTGCAAATATTAATAATGAGTGGCGCGGGAGCGCCACGGGGCGATTTAGCCCCGTGGTGATCCTTGTTATCGATTTATTGATCTAAATAAAAAATGGAAAAAATAAAAACTCCCAACCGCACAATCACAGCTTTTTGGCAAGAATAAAAATTGTACAGAGGAGACAACGAACAGCCTCTCATAGAAACCGCATAAAAAAAAGAAGCAGAAGACGGTTTTAATTGGTAGTGAAAACCGAACCAGTTCCCAGCGCCATCTACTTTAACCGCGCGGAAAACGGCGAAAATAACAAAGTACTTTTTTTAATTTTTGAATTCTTGATGACAAAATTAATTCAAAGTTTTATTTAAAAAAATAATAAAAGCATCGAAGCGCGGGAACGCCACGCAGCGGTTTAAACCCACAGCACCGTGCACACTTTAATTGGAGAATGTTGGCAATTTTTTTTACTTTATGTTCATTTTCTTCTATTTATAATTATAATTCTAAAGCTCATTATCTTAAAATCCATATTCTTTCATCGTTGACGCGGCGATTTAACCCTGCAGTATCGCACCAGCTATATTCAGATAATCTGGATAAAATTTGTAGTTTATGTTCATTATCTTCTTCTTATTATTTTTTTATTTTAAAAATTATAATTGCAATTATTAGCGCACGCCATCGCGCCAACTACATTTAGAAAACGTTGGTAAACTTTGTCTGGAGCGCCACTGCACCGCGCTAACTATAATTAAACAGCGTGGGCAAATTTTGTAATTTAAATTCATCTTCTTCTTATTATTATTCTTTATTTTTATTATAAATGAATTATCGGTTACGCGGGAGCGCCACACGGAGACTAAGCCCAACGGCATCACGCAAACTATAATTAAAGAACGTGGCTAAATTTAGTATTATGTTCTTCTCCTTATTATTAATATATTATTTTTTAAACGCTTCTACCTTAAAACCAGTATTCCTCCCTTGTTACTGATTGATCAAAAAAAAAAAAACAAAAAAAAACATGGGTTCTTTGGAAATCGTAGAAAATTGCGCAATAATTCTTAGGAACTACTTTTTATTCATAAATAATATATGTTCTATTGATAGTATTCAAACTGTTATCAGTATATCTCGGCAACGGAATGATTATAAACATATGTCATTGCGCAGTTAAAACTATAGTTTATTAGGCTATTTTTTTAATTTAATTGAAAAAAAGTGGTAGACTACCCTTGAAACATGCTCTAAGAATAGAGCAGGAAAAAGGGGCGATTTTTCCCCGGGCGTATGTTTAGACAGAAAAAATGTGGACTAGTCTGAGATGGACATTATGTGGACAATAAGAATTTGTATTTGGTTTGGGAAGCTGCTCACTGGATAAAAATTTCTACCATATGATAATGATCTGTTTATACTTTGATCTAATCACACAGCACTGTTGCATTTTTTTAGTTTGATGAAATGTCAATTACAAAAATCATACTCACAGCAATCTTTGACAAGCGCGAAATCGCAACTTTTTTAAATTTATGGTTGTTTCTTACACATACAAATATAACCTTCTAATTGAAAAAGTGGCGATTTTGCGCTAGTCAAAGATTGCTGTGAGTATGATTTTTGAATTGACATTTTATCTAATTAAAAAAATGCAACAGTGCTGTGTGATTAAATCAATGTATAAACAAATCATTATCATATGGTAGAAATTTTTATTCAGTAAGCAGCTGCCCAAACCAAATCCAAAATTCTTATTGTCCACATATATCTCAGACTAGTCCACATCTTTTCTATCTAAACATATGCCCGGGGAAAAATCGCCCCTTTTTCCTGCTCTATTCTTAGAGCATTTTTTAAGGCTAGTAAATAAATAAATAAACCAATTTTGTTAAAAAATTTCAATAATTTTGTTGTTAAATAGTCGATTGAATATTGCAATTACTGATGTCAGCTAGATTTTATTTGCCTATAGCATGTACCCTATCTTCCATGTAACCATCTGAAATGACTCAGGCATATACAGTTTCCATGTAGGCATTTGGAATGTCCTTTAAAACACTACGCACTAACAAGTATACATATAAATTAAATATACACTATGTGTACATGTAAGTGGTATATTCAAAATTATCACAAACAAATTTCTCTAACTCCTTTCTTTTTTTTATTTTATGGCCAGCCTATACCTATAGGTGAGCTATGAAAAATTAGCTAAGTTTTGTCACTTCATATTTATTTACTTTTACATATTTTTGTACAGATCCAAATACTTTACAGTAGCCTTCGTTTTTAATAGCGGTCAGGTAAAATAGAAAATCCAGGGGTTGCATTCTAACGAAATACTCGTATTTATTTATTTATTTATTTATGCATTTATTTTCTTAATTTACAGAAAGAAACATATTTTCATTCAATAATCTTCATTGATGGTGTGTCTTTTTTATTAAAAAATGTTGCACACCTATAAATTTTGTTCTGAAGAAATTGCTCAACAGTTATTAAATTTTGGATAGTTTAATTTTAAAAATTATTTGTACGTCTGTTTTTATTGTTTTTTAACAAATTTTTAGCTTAGAAAAAAAATTAACAAATTGCATGACAAGTTGAAATATTGCATGATTCTTTTTTACTGAGCTTGTGGAATTACTACAAAAAAACGGCGTTTCGGGGGTTCTCTGGAACTCGGGGAACATCGCATGTTGATACTGTTCACACATATTGATCTTTCTAAAAAATAGATTTATAATTCACTGAATATAATTATCACAGTTTCTATACATAAATATCACTTTCATTTATTTGTATATTTTAATTTAAAGTTTGTTGATTTTTTTATCCTCTGCGGCCTTTTTTTCGGCCTCCTTTTTTTCCTCCACTTTTTCGTCCACCGCTGCCTCCGTCATGGAGGCCTGGAATCCCGCCATGGCCTCCCCCGTGGCCTCCACATCCGAAATTGGCTGCAAAGCCGCCGCTCTCATCGGTAAGATGGGCACAAAGCCAATTTTTGCTGCCTCCACCGTTGCCTCCACCATTTTCGCCTCCATCGCTGCCTCCACCGCGGCCTGTGCATTCGAAGTTGGCGGCAACTTCGGCGCTTTCGCGATTCAGATGGCGACAAATCAAATCGTCGAGATTCGCTCTACTTTCAATATCTTTCAGTTCTTCTAAACACGACATATTCTTTATTGTTTCAACACATTTTAACCATTAAAAATATCACTCGTATTGCAATTTCTAAGAAAAGAAGCAGAGAGGGGGACAATCTCAAGAAAAGAAGCAGAGAGGAGAGATGAAAATATGTGCCGGTGTCAAGGGATATTCTTTCCCCTTAAAAATTTTTCCCCCCGGAAAAACTATCCAAGTATATTCTTTCCCCCCGGAAAACCTATCCCGGTATATTCTTTCCCCCCCCCAATAGATTCTTTCCCCCGAGAAAGAATCTACCGGGAAAGATTTTCCCCATGCCTTTTAGTTTTAAAATCATATAAACTTCATATAAAGCCAACTTCATATAAAGTTGGGACTTATATCTGTTACATATTTAAGGTTAAAATCAATACAGCATTTTTTAAGGAAAATAGCCCAAAGTAAAAAAAGTGCTTTTTTTTCGACTAAAAGGGTTTCAATAACGGGGCTTGGGTTCAATTTGAATTATAAAAGTTTCAAAAAACTTTTGGTATGACTTTGGTATGTCAAAAGCATTTTGCGTTTTTTTAAGAAAAAATTTTTAGTCTTATAAATTAGAAAAACGTACGTTCAAAAATTTATCAAAATTTTGGCTAAAAAGTAAAATTCTCTAAAAACTTTACAAATAATTTAAAAATCACGAAAAATAAGTCAGGTAAAAGCCCGTTTTGTTGTCTTTTTATGACGTTTTAAGTTATTTTTTATAGCTGCTTTGGAAAAAAGTTATAAACGTTCGCGTAAGACACCCAGTTTTGTGCGTTTTGAAAAATGGCCAAAAGTGGAAAAATTAATTTTTTGACCAAAATTTTTTAATAGACCCTTGCCAAATTTTCTAACTTAATTGACTTAATTTTCTAACTTAAAATTTCTAACTTAATTAAAAGAAACTTAGTTGTATTTTTAACGTAAAATTGTATTTTTTTTTCAAAATTATTGGATGTTTTTGAATTTTTTGCAAATTTTGAAAAATAGGCTAATTTTTCAAAAATTTTAACAATTTTTAAATTGTCATAAAAAATGTGAAAAAATTATATTTATAAAAAAACTGAGCTTATAAAATAGGAAATTTTCTCTTCTATCAGGTGATATATAATTTATTGGTTTCGGATAAATATGAGGCTTACAATACATTAATAAGCTATGTCCTATTTTTTTCGAAATTTTAAGTAAAAAAAAGTGGCACAAAATGTGATATTATTACTACCCATTCGGACCTGATAATGGACAATTTTTTTTTTTAATTTAATGCAATATAACCCAAATTGTGTAGTAGCAAGCCCAAAATACTTTTTGGATCCAAAAGTTTATAATGATTTTGCGCAATTTTCTATATTTTAAGTTTTCGGCCATCCGCCTCTTAAAAGACCTAAAATAAAAAATGAATCCCGAAAAAATTTTTGAAATTTTAAACGCTATTTTTGTCAGGATTTGCTTGGCGGTCATTTTGAACTTTTTCCTGTAAAGGTTCGTTGTGATTAACATGGTAAAGACGGCTCTTAAATCTGCCTTCGAAAGACTGGAGGCAGGTAGGAGGCAACTAAAACTGCCTCGGAGGCAGCTAGGAGGCTGGGTGAAAGCAGGTAAAACTGCCTCGGAGGCAGCTAGGAGGCAAGTGGTCCTGCTTTCTGTGTTGAAGTATACAGGTTAGGAGGCAGGTAGGAGGCAGCTAAAACTGCCTCGGAAAAGGCAGATAGGAGGCAGGTAGGCGGCAGCAAATTTCCGATGGCGCAGGTAGGAGGCAAGTAAAAACCGTTTTTCCAAATTCAGGCACCCCGTCCTTATCGGGTTAAGGTATTTAAAATCCAGGTTAAAACTACGGGCCGGCATATATTTTCACTATCCCGCGGAGATCGCCCCCCGAATCTTTATATTATTATTAATAAAAAAATTTCGTCGTTACTACGACAAAATGAGCCAGTGTCATTATAAAATACACGTGACTGTGACTCATTCTATAGTTAATATGGTCCTGTTTTAAATTTAAAATGAGTCACAGTCAAATAAATTTTATACGAAATGTAACTCATTTTGCCGTAGTAACGACGATTTATATTCCCACCGTCGTTTGCCAACATACTTTTTCACACGCCCGAAACCTAGTACCAAATCTATTGCTGCATATCCTTCTGATTGCATTATTGCTTGGTATTGATTGCGATGGTGAAAATTTGAGGTTTTTCCAATGACCTTATGCAAAGATTTTTTGTGGATTTTTAAAAAAATGTTTTTTTATTTATATTTTTATATTCACTGAGCAAGTGCATTTAAACCAGATGCTTATTTCCTATAGTCCAAATACCTCCACATTACACTAAAAACGAATTCTATCAGGGTGAAAACAGCGGGGTGGTAAAGTAACCACTCGTTCTTCGATAAAATATCACGTGTAGAGAAACACCTGACGCAACTTAATAATAATTGGTTACATCATCTCTGCCAACTTTTTTTATTATATTTTTCTCGCGCGTTTATTGTTCTTTTCTTCCTGACGGCGAGCGGTTCCGCCCTTAATTTCAGCCTGAAGGATTTTAACTTTAGTCCACATTTTTTTGTGCGAATATCTTTTGCCCTTTTTTGCTGCTCTATTCTTAGAGCATTTTAAGGCTAATTAAAAAACGCAACAACCACAAGGGTATTACTTTTACTAAATCCGTGGCTGAGCTCCGAGTTCTGGTAGAAGAAGCGATCGCAGAATTTCAAATTTCTAAACTGCTCCCCGATAATATTTCCGAACGTGTCCCCAACCGCGGCGTTTCCAGACACCCGCTCGCACAGCGCTCCAGTAAACAAATCGATGTCCTCCACGGAACTTAAAGAATAGACAAAATTACGGTATCCACTATAGTTATGTTCATACCCTCAAATATTATGCTCCGTCTTTAAAATAAATAATTTCATTAGTAAAATAATTAAATAAAAGGTAGGGGAAAGCAGGAAAAAAACCCCAGACTATAAAACTCATGAAAAACTTATATACAAATACAAACTGCCTACAAAAAAAAATAGATTTATAGTCCACAATCCACATTAAGTGCTAAAATAAATTGAAAACACAATTTTAATGAAAAAAATACGTTTCGCTTCTTTTAACGTGCCAGAAGTAATTTTTAATCTTCCTTTAAACTTCTTTTACGTTAAATTATACTATTGTTAGTTAGTAGTGATGTTCCTATCCTCCAATATTATGTTTCGGAGCTCGGGCTATTTAATGCAGAGGGATCTTCGGAGCTCCGCCCCTTAAATGAGCGATTTAAAACTTATTTAAGCTTAAAATACATTTAAAACTACTCTATTTGTATTTTTAGGACTATTTTTATTGTTTTAAATAAGTTTTGGAAAAATTTCAGTTTACAAAAAAGTTGTGACAAAATAATATATGCCATCACTTTTTAATTTTTCATAAAATTAGTAGAGAAATAAGGCGGAATTTCGGGGGTTGCTTCGGATTTTCTAAAACGGAGTTTAGAGTTCCGGAAAACATCAGTTAATGTTAGGTCTATTTGCATTTAGGGACTATTTTAAATGCTTTTTATAATAATTGAATACTGTTAAAAAACGATTGGGATCGGAAAAAGTTTTTAGGCGACCATCTTTAATTTACAAAAAAAATTGAAAGAGTAAATTACAAAAATATTTAACATTATTTTTTAATTAATTAGCACAATAATAGAAATTTGATTTTAAGGTCTTTGGAGCCAAGAAAATTTAAAAGCTGGAGCTTGGAGACGAAAGTTTAAATTTTAAATGAAAAACTTAGAATCAAAAGCTTGAAATAGCCAAACCCCAACTATAAGCCCAAACCTTTTTTTCTTACCTATTTTTAAGGCCTCAAGCTCACAAAATTTTACAGCGGCTTTAAATTCCCTATATACTTAGGGTTCCTCCAAACAGCACCGAACCACCTTTATTTATGGGTGAGCACGGTCTCGGCAACAAGGGGGTGATTACGCGGGGTAAACTAATGGATTCTAAGAGGGTCCAGGAGATTATGACCTTTGAAAGAGAACGACCTGGGTTGGACAATTTCGTTCTTTTTTGCTTGTTTTTTTTTAAAATTGCATATTCTAAGCTTACTTGTAAGTCGCTTTTAACGATCTGATACAATTTTTATCCATAATTCTGTTTAGATCAGAAAAACTGGTGGGAACACTTAGACCGTAAATCTAAAAAACAAAAAAAAATAATAGGCAAGTGTACCGCAACTAATCAAATATCAATGTAATATTATTTTTAAACATGGACTCTTCCTTCGAAACTGGTGATGTTACCCAGATATATCCGAACTCTGGAACAAAGCTCCACTTTTCACGTCGTTAAAACTTGGAATGCATTACCATCAGATCTGGGCGCGCATTCTGACGCGCGGTTAAAAGTTACCCCGGGTTAATTTTTTTTTACGTGCTTAAGGATGCGAGTGACAAATCAATTTTACCTAGGTAAAAGTCGGGTTAAATTTTTTCTATTGTTTTAAAGGAGCACTGTCACAAATCAAATTCCTATAACGCCCGAACCGGACTGCTCCTTTAATACCAAACCTACCTAACTCAACTTTGGTATTTAGAGTGCTCCCTTTAAGGCTACAACATTTTTAAATTTCAGCTGAATCGGTTCAGTATTAAAGGAGCAGGTCCGGTTTGGGCGTTATAGGAATTTGATTTGTGAGCCCGCTCCCCTTTGAGAATAAGAATTTACCCGACGGGAGGTGGTTAAATATTTTCTCCCGTAGGATTAATTTAATAAAAAATAAAATACGCGCATTGATTAAATTTTTTATTTTGCGCGAGGTGGTTTTGCGGCGCGAGAAAAAAAATTAAAAAAATTCATTGCAATCATTTTCTGTCCCATATGCGGCAGGTTTATTTATTTACAATATATATTTATTTTTTTATTTTTTTTGAAATGGATTTATCGGGGTAAATATAAGGGTTTCTTCAGAATGCGACCCTTGGTATTATCGAAAAATATAAGTCTTTCGTCAAAAACTATATCTTTTAAAATTTTAAGCGTTTGTTTTTTTATTTCCATAATTTATACTGCATCTTTTACTAATGCTTGTTCTGTAAGTTGTCATTTTAGTTGTATTGTTTATCAATATCTGTGTTTAACTTAATTTATTTTATCCCAGTAAGGACGACTCTTGAACCTGCCTCCGGAAGACTGGAGGTAGGTAGGAGGCAGGTAAAACTGACTTGAAGGCAGCATGAAGGCAGGGTGGAGGCAGGTGACCCTGCCTCCTATGTTGAAGCATATACAGGTTAGGAGGCAGGGTGGAGGCAGATAGGAGGCAGGTAGAGGAGGCAGCAAAATTTCCGATGGAGGCAGGTAAAAACCGTTTTTCCTAATTCAGGCACCCCGTCCTAACCGGGTTATAACATTATTTTTTCAAAGCCTAACAATAGCCCAAAAATCAAGCCACTTTAAGGGCTGAAAAGGTAAATTTATAAATTCTATAGTCTAAATAATAATCTATGCCATCTAACTTCTTTAAAACTGAAACACAATAGAAAGCTGTATGTTTTTTCTTCTTAATGCACAAAATCTCAGAAGAGCAGCGTGTTAATACACATGAATATATATTACTGTAACAGTTAAAACAAAGACTTTAAAACTTTTTATTAATTCCATAATGTTACCTCAGAAACATTTTAGAAACAAACCTCAGAATGCAGTATATGTTACCTCAGAAACATTTTATACGGACCGATTTTTTCCGCATTTAGACAGTCAATAATAAGGTTGTGGAATTGTTTAAGTACTAATTTTTGTGAGCAAAGTAGGGGAAGTTTTTATAGAAAATTACGTGATCCTAATGTACTGCAGCAACAGTTGTTTCAAAGTAACCAATTTTACAATGCATATTAAGATTAGTTAGTTTTTTATCTGTTTTTCTAACTGTTTTTCTATAACTGTTTTTCATTTATTCGTTTACCCATCATAGCAATTTTTCCCTGTAATGTAGGTTTGGGGTTGCCGTTTGTATTGTGTTTTTGATGGCGTCCTGAATCCTTTCAGAAACATAATGCTGGCAGCTTCTTTTGTATATTTATGGTTATTGTTGGTGTGATGGGTGGGCACGTTATTTATTTTTATGCTATTATAATTATATTTTTATGTCTTTAAACTAGGTAAGCCAATTAGCGCTTAGGAAAAAAATGGAGTTTTCTTATTTATTGGGGATCAATTCTTCCCAAACGCTAATTGGCTAAAACAGCTCCTCCCACAACCATACCCACAGAGCAAAAGATATATGACGTGATCACGACGAACTATATGAGATTTTGAGGGTCCTTAAGATCCTGACGTGTGTACCCAGTTTTAATTCCTATTGCCCTATTGCCCCGTTTTTAACAAGACTATTATAATGGAAGAAGATATCTGGGCGCATGCGAAATTTTCTCGAATGGAACTCCTGAACTCAATCAATATGTAGTTCAGAAGCTCCATCGCATTCAGAATAATCGGAGCATAATATACTGTAAAAATTGATTACTTTTCTATATTCGACGTAGGGTGCCAAACCGTGGTCCCTTCCTCGTTGAATGTTCAAAGCCATGAGGTCCAGACCACCAAAAAGCTTGTCTCGGAGAGCCGTTACTGCGAACCTGTAAATAAGTAAATACAATTAAATAAAAACTAAAGTTAAATAAAAAATAAAGTAATATAAAAGCCGTGCACTAGGAAAACTCCTTTAGCAATGATGGCATAAGCTAGACGTAATACGTTTTTACAAAACTTGTGTTTAATTGTGTATAAGTAAAATTACTAGCCACAGTCTAGAATGAGTTTCTTATATTTGCGAAAAATCACTCTAAATTGCTTTGTTTTAATTGGAATACAACCCATTTTTTTATTCCTAGAAAAAAGGCATTGGCCACGTATATGTTGCCTTTATACTTTTTACTTGAGAGTAAGATACGTTTTCTTATGCCTAGCTTCCTGCATTGCACACATTAATTTGGAAAAATCACTAATTCTTATATCTCACGCTAATTCTAATTTTTATACGGTGTCTGTTTAACTTACAATGTACATAAGCATGAGTTGAACGCATCTGATCGCATGCTCTGTGAAATGAAAAAAATGACATACCTATCCACTTTTTGACCTTTTTGTTCTCCAAAACTCCCCAATACTTCCGCAGTATTCTTTATTCCCTTTGAATAAAGCATTGAGGGATTAAAAAAATTGTCCGCCAATTCAAAATCATTAACGATGCCGCTAGTTTTGATTCTGAAAATGTTTTGCAACTGACTGTGTCCGAATCTAAAATTAAAACACTACCTATTTGGTATCAAATCAGAAATGCAAGGCCGATGTTACTCGGCACTAACTTCGCAACTTAATACTATATACCAATATTAACAAATAATTAATATTACTGCAATGTAATGTGTCTCTACTGTGTTCCAAAAAGCACTCTTTACATAGAATGTATTTCTTTATAAATAGCACCGGATGGAATGCATTTTTGACAAATAAAATGCAGTTCTGGCTACGTCCATGACGAATGATTACTTCACCACCGTCACAACTTCACACTGAATAAACTTATCTTCAGTCATGCAGTTTTGTACTAAGACCCCGTTTGTTGTGTGGCGGATAGCGTTGAGCAGTTTAGGTCAACTAAATTAACAATATCAATTCATATCTTAAGTAGTCACTACACTCGCGTTCAATCATGGTTCTATTTCAATTTAAAACATTATTAAATTATATTAATGTATGCGCTGTAATCAAATTACAGTAGCCCGCGCCTGTCGCCGCGCGTGTCAAAACAATCGCTTATAACAGTTAACAGTGCGTGCGCTCCACGCGGTGCGTGGGCCCAATGGGTTTCGTAATTATTGTCTTGCGCTTTATACTTGGAAACCAGTCGTACTCATCTGAATTGGAACCCCATTGTTGGCAGTCCCGGCATAGGTACTTATACTTTTACCTTTATTTTTATT
>JASAMX010009901.1:0-20284 GCA_030248175.1 Microlaimidae sp. YZB2_3 | reverse complement strand
TTTGTTCGTTCAGTTGCGTATACTGTCGAAAAGGTAAAAACATAGAGACGTAAGATCTTTAGGAATAGCCATATCGTGAATAGGAAATAATAAACGTTTGAAGTCGAATTTTTTCAAAGCCCTACGGTTCTTGTTTATGTTCATAATGCTAACAAGAACACAAACCTAAAGTCTGGTTTTTTGGTTAGAGATTTGAAGCATTTTTTGTTTTCTTTATTGTTATCCTAAATGAGACTTTTTGACCTGACGCCTAAATATAAACACTTTTTTAAAATCCAAAAAGTAGCTTTTGACTACTTCGGCGTCTGTCCTTTAGTTTGGACGAATTATGAACGTATAACTGCTATTTCGTTAAGAAGCCGGTAGTCCTCTTGGCGCAGTGGATAGCGCGTTGGACTTCTAATCCAAAGGTCGAGGGTTCGACCCCCTCAGAGGATGAAATGTTTTGCTATTTAAACAAAATACTTTTATTTTGTAAATTCTGTGTAATTTTTCCAGAAATTACATTTACAAGAAGTTAAATCTGTTTATTTATATTAAGAGGCTAATGATGATTTACCAATACCATAAAAATTATGGGTATTCCAGAGTACATAAAATATTAAACTGTACAGTATTAGCAGCCTAATAAAGTAAACACTTTCAAAGAATTTTTTGATTGCAGATAATGACGAATATTAGAGACTAAGGATAAAAGACGACATACAATTAGTTGTTATAAAAAATCATCAATTAACAATAACTAAAAATAGTTACATAAAACCTAAAACTTAAAAAGTTTAATTTTTAAATATCAAAAACAATAAAAAAACTCTTAAATAGAACAAATAAAATAACTTAGAACATATTTCAAGCTTAAATACGCTTGAAACCGCTCATTTAAAAGGGGGAGCTCCTTTAACTTAAAATGGCCGGAGCTTCGAAGCATGCTATTGGAGGGTAGGATCATCACTAGTTTGAAGTAATTTCTCTATAAAATACTTGGAAAAAAAACAAAAGCTACTTACGAAAGTCAAGCTTCGCCGGAATAGAGTCAGTTTACCATAGATAAAAGAAGCATTGGGGTGTATATTTTTTATATTTTTGATATTTAAAAATTAAACTTTTTAAGTTTTAGGTTTTATGTAACTATTTTTAGTTATTGTTATTTTATGATTTTTTAGACAACTAATTGTATGTCGTCTTTTATCCTTAGTCTCTAATATTCGTCATTATCTGCAATCAAAAAATTCTTTGAAAGTGTTTACTTTATTAGGCTGCTAATACTGTACAGTTTAATATTTTATGTACTCTGGAATACCCATAATTTTTATGGTATTGGTAAATCATCATTAGCCTCTTAATATAAATAAACAGATTTAACTTCTTGTAAATGTAATTTCTGGAAAAATTACACAGAATTTCTAAAAACATGAAGTATTTTGTTAAATATGCAAATGGTTTTAGTTGTAGAGATAGAACATGACCTTTGGATTAGAAGTCCAACGCGCTATCCACTGCGCCAAGAGGACTACCGGCTTCTTAACGAAATAGCAGTTATACGTTCATAATTCGTCCAAACTAAAGGACAGACGCCGAAGTAGTCAAAAGCTACTTTTTGGATTTTAAAAAGTGTTTATATTTAGGCGTCAGGTCAAAAAGTCTAATTGAGGAAAACAAGGAAAACAAAAAATGCTTCGGTCTTAACTAAAAACCAGACTTTAGGTTTGTGTTCTTGTCAGCATTATGAACATAAACAAGAACCGTAGGGCTTTGAAAAAATCCATTTCAATGTTTATCATTTTATTCACGATATGGCTATTCCTAAGTATTACGTCTCGAGCGTTTTTACCCTTTACCCTTAAATTGTAGATAATATATATATATATATATATATATATATATATATATATATATATATATATATATATATATATATATATATATATATATATATATACTAGCCTTGAAAAATGCTCTAAGAATAGAGCAGGAAAAAGGGGCGATTTTTCCCCGGGCGTATGTTTAGACAGAAAAGATGTAGACTAGTCTGAGATGGACATTATGTGGACTATAGGAAATTTGCAGTTGGTTTGGCCAGCTTCTCACTAAATAAAAATTTCTACGATATGATAATGATTTGTTTATACATTGATCTAATCACACAGCACTGTTGCATTTTTTTTAGTTTGATGAAATGTCAATTGAAAAAATCATACTCACAGCAATCTTTGACAAGCTCGAAATCGCCACTTTTTCAAATTTATAGTTGTTTCTTACTCATTCAAATATAATATTTGAAAAAGTGGCGATTTCGCGCTTGTCAAAGATTGCTGTGAGTATGATTTTTTTCAATTGACATTTCAGTCGAACTAAAAAAATGCAACATGCTGTGTGATTAGATCAATGTATAAACAAATCATTATCATATGAGTAAAAGTTTTATTTAGTGAGAAGCTGGCAAAACCAAATGCAAATTTCCTATAGTCCACATAATGTCCATCTCAGATTCATCTACATCTTTTCTGTCTAAACATACGCCCGGGGAAAAATCGCCCCTTTTCCTGCTCTATTCTTAGAGCATTTTTCAAGGCTAGTCTACCACTTTTTTGAATTAAATTAAAAAATAGCCTAATAAACTATAGTTTTAGCTGCGCAATGACATATGTTTATAATCATTCCGTTGCCAAGATAAAATAAAAAGTAATAATAATAAGAAGATGAACTTAAATTAACAAATTTACCCACGTTGTTTAATTTTAGTTAGTACGGTGCAGTTGAGCTCCAGACAAAGCTTACCTACGTTCTCTAAATATAGTTGGCGCGATGCCGTGCGCCAATGATTGCAATTATAATTTTTAAAGTAAAAATAATAATAATAATAATAATAAGATGGTGAACATGAATAACAAAATTTACTCACGTTCTCTAAGTATAGTTGGCGCGGTACCGTGGGTTAAATTGCAGTTGGCACCCCGCACCACCGATGATTACCGGCGCGTGAATTAATTTGAATTAATTTTCTCATCAGTAATGCAAGAATTAAAAAAAGTACTCTGTTGTTTTTGCCGTTTTCCGCGCGGTTGAAGCAGATGGCGCTGGGAACTGGTGCCGTTTCTGCTACCGATTAAAACCGGTCTGCTATTTTTGTGCGGTTTTTATGAGGGGATGTTGGTTGTCTGCTCTGTACAATCCTTATTGTTGCCAAAAGGCTGTTATTGTGCGGTTGGGAGTTTTTATTTGTCTATTTTTCAATTTTTTTATTTTGATCAATAAATCGATAACAAGGACCTAAATGAAAAAAGTGCTTCCTAAGAAAGTTGCGTAATTCCTTCTTCTTTCTAATGAGCCCATGTTTATTTTTGATCAATCAGTAACGAATGAGGAATATCGTTTTTAAGAATGGAGCGTTGGAATAATAATAATAAGAAGAAGAAGAAGAAGGTTCTGAATTTCAAAATTTACCCACGTTCTCTAATTATGGTTCGCGCGGCGCCAGGGGGTAAATCGCCCCGATATATATATATATATATATATATATATATATATATATATATATATATATATATATATATATATTTATTATATATACATATATTTATTATATATACATATATATATACATATATTTATATATACATATATTTATTTATTTTTTGACATTATTCACAATTTTTGTGCACTATTTTCATTTAATAAAGAGATATAATGTACAAATGAGCAAAGGTTTCTTATAAACGTGTTGGATGTGCGCCGCACTGCCGCCATTTAAAAAAATAAGGTTTTAACTCAGTTATATGTAATTAAATAATGTTAATCTCATATTTACATCTTTAAACAATTTTTTATAGTACAAAAAACTGTGAACCTTTTTTATTCTACAAAAAAGTGAAAACAAAACCGAGTTGTTTTTTTTCTGTTGAAACGGAGATCTCCTTTTTATAAAGTAGTTGAGCAGACTATAGCCTATTGCGCCGTGGGGCATTTTGCTCCAGCAGCATAGCTTTCAATATAAAAGCAGTTACCAATCTTCAGCGCGCGCCGCGCGAACTGTTCAGTGCGCAATATAGGCTAACTCGGTTTTACTCGACTTTTTTTTAAGGTTAAGCCTATGAGTTCCTAAGCCTAAGCGAAGCCTTAAAAACAACCTAAACTTTAACAAATAGCTGCGCGAAGAAAGTTTAGGTTGTTTGTTTTTTAGGCTTTTCTTAGGCTTAGTAACGTGTAAACTTAACCTTAAAAAAAGTCGAGTAAAACCGAGTTTATATTTATAACACATTTTTTTAAATTTTAAAGTTAAAAAAATAAATTATGAATTAGTTAAAACGGTCTTATTATAAAATTTTTTTACCTTAATGCCTTAGTTCTTAAATGGCGGCAGTTTGGCGGCAGATTTGGCGGTGCACATCCAACACGTTCTTAAAATAAAATTTATAGTTTTTAAAGCCTCGTAGCGTCAAAACCATCATGGGTTATTTGCAACAAATAATACAGCTTTATGCTAGGAAAATTATACCAAACAAAAAAATTTTGATTTCACGTTCTGGCGTTTTAAGGTTGTTAATGGGGTATGAAGTTTAAAGGCCTCTGAAGTTTTTGTTATAATACTCAACTCTCTTCTTTTGCTTATTTTGTCTTAACTCATGAATGATATAAATAAATAAAAGCTAGTCCCTGAAACTGAAAAAGTTTTTTAAAAAGGTCGACCTAAATTCAATTCACACGGCTTTCGAACTGAAAATAAATTCAGGAGTTCAGATTTCATGCGCTTATAAAAATTTTCCTAAGCTGATAAAGTGTTAATGATATCAAAAGTTTTACTCCGATAAAATATTATACTGTTTCAGATAGTGGGTGCTGTGGTGATCGGTACTGTGTGCGGCGCCACGAACGGCGTGGACCTGGGCACTTTCACGCGGATCACGCAGACGCAAGGCCAGATCGCCGTTATTGTCTTCGCGGCCGTCTGCCTCTTTTTCACTGCCGGCTTTCTAGTCAGCGTCGGCGTCGCCAAACAGTCATTCATTTGGAGGACCGCGGTTGGTTTTAACCTTATTTTTTAAACTCATTCTGCCCGCAAAAAAACGAAATCACACCATGGAACGGGCAAAAGTTGTGGCAATGGCAAGTTCTAAACGTGAAACAACGTTTTTAGAAATAAATTCGCATAAAAAATGAGAAATGCGAGGTCGAATAAATCGAGTTTTTAAGAGACCTGCATGCCAAACGATTTCTTTTTTGGATTTTTTTAAATGAAAAGTGAGTAATACGGATGTGAACTTGTAATCTTTAATCTCTACGTGGGTTGCATTACCCTTTGGTTTTATTTTACAACTCACATTTAGTATTTCTGATACATTAACACAACAGGACTTGTTACATTACACCCCATTACGGCTTGGACCCACGTTTGTACTGACTAAAATTAGTAGTTGCACCGGTTATGTGTATATGGTTAGATGTACTATAATACTTTAAAAGAGTGAGTAAACAATAGTCAGAAAATAAAAAAGAAAAATGAATAATAAACTTTTAATAATGTTTAAACTGGGAATTTCCTTAAACTGGGAATATGGCAATTACATCAAATCATTCTGATGATTTAGCTAAAAAACAGTATGAAACGCAAAAGCAAAACGCACCATAGTGCTTAATGTTAATTCATAGCGAATTAATATTTAATGAAACACGAGGTGTCATTTAAATCTCGTGTTAAAAAAAATCAGAACAATTAACATAGACACAGCATTAAAAGCTATTAAAAATGATTTAACGCTTTCTGATTATTAAACCGAAAGCGCATCTAAAACGCCGAAAAAAATGCGCCAGTGCTGGTAAATGTTAAATTTTGCTGATCATTGCAACTGATTGAAAATCTCTATTCTTCTTGTGAGAACCGAAACGTAATTTACATAGAGAGTCTAAGACAATCTAAGGAAGGGTTGATTTTGCTTAACAATTGAGAAAGAAAAAAACTAAAGTATTCTAAGAATCACTAAATTTTTTGTACCAAATGGTGACTTTTGTAATCCAACACGCTAAAGTGACTTAATACCTAATTGACGTAATGACGTAATTTCAAAACTTTGATGGCTAAAATTAAAGGTGAAAAATATTTATTAAACAACGCAAACCAAACGCGGTTGATTTTTTGTTTTGGAAATAAAAATAAGGGACTTTGTATCCAATCAAAAATTGTTTATAACCAATTCAGTAACCAATGTAGCTATTTCCAGCTTTATGGCGAAATCTGCAAAGTAATATTATATTATTGGTTGTTGCCGAAATAATATCCGAATTTTTTTTAATTTCGGATATTGTTTCTGTTTTTTTTTAATTTTCTTAAACTTTTTTACAAAAGTACCATCCTCTGAGGGGGTCGAACCCTCGACCTTTGGATTAGAAGTCCAACGCGCTATCCACTGCGCCAAGAGGACCAACGGAATTCTCTTTTTACTTGCCCTGTAAATTCCGTGATGGTGCAACTATAAAAACATATTTAAACAATAAGTAATTGGTAAAATATTGTTAAGGAAAAAAACATAGTAATAATATTAATAACCAAAATAATGTTTGGAAATTTTTTACACTTAAAACATATATTTGAAATAGGTCAAAACGTTGGGGTTTTAATATAAGTTTAAAAATTTTGCATTAAACACGGCAAAATAATGATTTTTCTTCTGCTTTAAATAATGTTTAATCATTGACTGTGAAAGCAATCTTTTTCCTACTATATTTTCAGAACATTTTCCAAGGCTAGTTATTATATTTAAATGAAATTGATTGTTTTTAGGACGCTGGGTTCAGCACGTTCTTCTGCTTAAAATAATGTTTAAACATTGATTATGACAGCGTCCCTTAACTGCTCTATTTTTAGAGCCTTTTTTATGTCCATTATTTCTTAGCTGAAATTGATATTGTTTTTAGGACCCAGGGTTCAATGCGTTCTTCCGCTTAAAATAATGTTTAAATATTGACTGTAAAAGCGTTCTTTATCCTGCTCTATTTTTAGAGCTTTTCTTATGGCTAGTTATTTCTTAGTTGAAATTAATATTTTAGGATGCAGGGTTCAGCGCGTTTGCTGCGTTGTTGTATCTGATCGCAGGCGGGGTGGAGGCTTGGTACGCGGACTGCTATCCGCCCTTCGGACAGCGCTACCAGGACTCCACGCTCATGCCCCTGGTGGCCTGCCGTCCCATCCTTTGGGTCATTGCCGCCGTAAGTTTTATTCTTATTTGATATAATACTATTAATATTTATTTCTTTTAGTAATATTTCTCAACCAAAACAAAAAAAAGCACGCCAATGATAGATGCTTTGCGCTGAGTTTGCACGGATTTATAAAGACGAGTAATAGGCACACTATACGTAAGTTTCGTTTACCGAAAAAATGTCTGAAAATCTGCAACATAATTGCATGCGGGCCGAGATTTTGACGGTCCGACCCGGGCCGGCTAGTGAGAGTTTTGGCCCGTCAAGGGCCGAAAATTCAATTTTTTTTAGGTTTTTTGGGCCAATTTTTTTTAAGATTTAAACCTGCCAGACCCGTGAAACGCATTTTCCTAGATTTTATATTCTTTTTTATGTAAAAAGACGGCCCACTGGGTCGCGAGTATTAAAATTCTTGGCCTGGCTCGACCTGTTCTTGCACTAAGCTAGATTTTAAGTTTGATAAGAGCAAATACCTTTTTTGTTTTTCAGTTATTATGGGCTTTTTATAATATGATTTAGTTAGATAGGTCGATGGAGCCCAGGGAACTTAGAGCCGTAAATCATGAATTTGAAGCCATAAGTTGAAAATTTGAAGCCAAAAGTAAAAATCGCTAAAACGTTTATCTAAGCCCAAATCTAACCCCAAATCATTTTTTTCTTAAAGGCTCCAAGTTCCCATTGCTCGTGGCTCCAAGTTCCCAAAAATTTTCGATGGCTTTAAGTTCTCTGTTTGTGGCTCTAAAGACCCCATACCATAATAGTTAGGAATACATGAGAAAGAGTAAAAGAATTTCGAAATTGTGTGTTAAATGGTTGTTGTAGTTGTATTTTAAGCAATCCACAGTGTAAATTTGTCATCGTGTCTTCAACTACAACCTGGGGTCTGGAATAATCTAGAATTTGTTAAATAATCTATATGAGAGTTTTTTTAATAAAATTGTCGAATATTTAACGTTTTTCGTTGAATTCCGACGTGTAGAGTATTTCACATGTGAACGGTGCTCTTGTAAACAAAAAAAGGAAATATAAAACGTCTAACAAGATTTTTACATGATACTGTCGATTATTTTGCGATTTAATATAAGGAAAAAAACACGTGTGTCGAAATTAAAAAAAACCTTATCATTCATTCAATACTCGACTGCATTACCTCGAAATGTAAAGCATAAAAGTTATAAAAAACATTTGACTTCATATATTGTTCAAAATAATATACTGCTTCATATACTGCTCCAACTAGGGCACGCTCTAATAAGGCTAAGCCCTAGTTGGCGCACTCAAATGTTTTAATAGGGTCACGTTTCTGAAGGGGTGGCCCTAGCAAGGGCGTGTAGTTGTTTTGTTACGATTATACAGGAGCCATTACATGTCCTAAACCAGGCAACCCTTTTTAATAACAAGGCCCCAATTAAAAAAAAACCTACATTTAACTCTTTTTGTAGAAATTTAAAATACAGCCAAGTATGTTATACAGTTTTTTTATATGTTTAGATATTCTGTTTTGTCAACCTAGCCCTATATGTGGCGGACTTTGCCTTGTCGGTGTCGAGCTTACGTTAATCACCGCTGAGTTTTTTTGAATATTGTTACACAGAATACTGAAATATTTGCCCGGCATATTCAAGATTCAAACAACTGTTAATCGGAATTTAAAAGAATGGTTTTTTTTAATAACAAATTAACGTTGAATTTTTTGTTAAATAATTTTTGAGTTTAAAATTTTATGTTTGTTGCGAGTTGTGTGTTTTAAACATTTTTTAATCGTATTATTTTTCAGCTTAAATCATTGTTTTTTTTAATTTCATTATGTATTATATTTGTTATGCTAAATTTCTAAAAATATTTTGTGAAAAAAGCTAAGATTTGAATTCTAATTTATCGCTTTAACGTTATTTCAGCATTATACATATAATATTCTGTTTTAGCACAATGCAATTTTAATTCAAATTGTAGTTTTTCATAGTGTAAGAAACTAAAAATATGTGAAATATTTAAAAAAGGCATAACTTTACATATATTCATAAAACAATGTGTGAGTGTAACCAAAATTCAGATATTTTGTTAAATATGTTTTGTTATTAATATAATATATATATATATATATCAATGTCTTTTTGTTAATTTTTAGTTTAATGTCCATTTTTAGTGTTACGCAAAGTCCTTTTAGAAACTAAAAATTAAAAAGTTATAGTTATTGTGTTAATATATTTATAACACAACGGGTGAATTTCAGTTCCATTCACACGCGTATTATAAATTTAATTACGCTTCATCTTAACTTATGATTTTCACTAATTTTAGTTCTAAACTTGAAGCTTCAGGGTTAAATTGCATTATATTGGAACAGTTTATTACGCTATTATATAGGAAATCTTCGACCACAAACGGTAAAAATATCTCTCAAAGTGGCATCTTAAAATCTACCCGCATACGAGGCTAAATTTTTCCACCTGACAGTTGGTGTTCTCGGATTGTTACATGGCGTTAAAAGAAAGAACTGTCCTTATGGTGTTTAGAAAGTGTTGTTTCTAAGATTATTTACAATCTAAATCATGGACAGAAAACCTTTTTTTTCTAAGTCTAAACGAAAGCCAACAATCAATCTAAACTTTATGATGAATCATTATACACTATTATTTAATGATGTATTGATTTTTATTTATTGATGTAAAATAAAAAAATATTAAACTAAAATATATAATGTAAAAATTTAGTTTAATTTGTTAGGTTTCGCAGAGGTTTAGAAAATATAGTTTTTGTGTTCATGTTCATTAGAGTTTGTTATGATCTATATTTATTTAGTGGTCAATTCGTGAAGATTGTTGATAAAATCTGTCGCGTTTTTTGTTTGCAGAATCTTTTTCGCATCTTTTTTAACGTGTTGGATGTGCGCCGCCAAATCTGCCGCCAAACTGCCGCCAAATAGCCGCCAAACCGCCGCCATTAAAAAACTAAGGTTTTAACTCAGTTATATGTAATTAAATATTGTTGTTCTTATATTTACATCTTTAAACAATTTTTTATAGTACAAAAAACTGTTAATCTTTTTTTTTTATTCTACAAAAAAATTGAAAGCAAAACCGAGTTGTTTTTCTTCATGGAGATCTCCTTTTTAGAAAGTAACTGAGCAGACTGTAGCCTATTGCGCCGTGGGGCATTTTGTCCAACAGCATAGCTATTAGCATAAAAGCAGTTACCAATTTTTAGCGCGCGCCGCGCGAACTTTTCAGCGCGCAATTTAGGCTAACTCGGTTTTACTCGACTTTTTTTAAGGTTAAGCCTATGCGTTCCTAAGCCTAAGCGAAGCCTTAAAAACAACCTAAACTTTAACAAATAGCTGCGCGAAGAAAGTTTAGGTTGTTTTTTAGGTTTTGCTTAGGCTTAGTAACGCGTAAACTTATCCTTAAAAAAAGTCGAGTAAAAAAATCGAGTAAAACCGAGTTTATATTTATAACACATTTTTGTAAATTTTAAAGTTAGAAAAATAAACTATGAATTAGTTATAACCGTCTTTATTATAAAAATTTTTTACTTTAACGCATTAGTTCCTAACTGGCGGCAGTTTGGCGGCGGTTTGGCGGCAGATTTGGCGGCGCACATCCAACACGTTCTTTTTGAATACCTTGGAAAACTCGTTGATGGCGAGATTAAAACTATTTTGTTACCTTAATCAAATGAAAATACACGGAATGACCCAAAACAAATAACAATAGCTGTAGGCTAATTATAATAAAAAAACAGAAAAATGTTAAAAAAAACTTTCAAAATGTAGTACATATACCCCACCTTTATACTTCTGATATTCAAAAAAGGGCATCATTATTTACAATGAAAAAACTTTGTCTCGAATGCGGGTAGAGCTCCAACTCAAACAGTATTAACTAACATACATAGATTTGAGGCATCTTTATGTATCTTAAAATAACGGTTTTTAAACACAATACGAAGAACCTATTTTCTAAAAACTGCTAGTCAATCAGAGAACACATTTGATGGGGATAAAAAACTTGCTTGTATGCTGATAGGTTTCCTGAACATGGAACTATATGTATTTATTGTTGTTATATTATGTTAGTATTTATTTTAAGGTAAGTGATAAATTGTCATTGAATATGTTTTGTTATATTTTGAAGCCTTAGCAATATTGTTTAGATTAGAGTTTGTACTAATTGGTTAAATTTACTATTAATGTTTGTATATATCTTTGGTGGTGCTAAATTTGCCAATGATTGCATCTTTTGAACTACTCTGTTTGGAAATAAGTAGGTGTTATAGCTAAAAAAACACAATTTATAAATTGAATTATAAATCAAATAAAAAATGGGATTTTTTGATATTTAATGTAAAGGAAAACCATATTTGGCTTGTGCAGTTGTTTATTGAATAAAAAATGGGAGCTATATGATAACCTTTAATGATAACAAACAAAAAAATTACAGTTGTTATAGTTTACGGGAAAAAGAATGGTTTAAAAATCATTTCAGTTTTCTTTTTTCTATATAAAAATAGTACAAAGTAAATGTGAACTGACAATCGTACGACCCTTAGTTGTTTAAAAAAAGCGCAACCCAGTTATGGTTTATATATAAAATTAAAAATGGTCTAAAGAAGAATTTAAAAATAGACGATTCTTACCGATTATACAGACAATTTGTAAACTGTAAAGAATTTCTATATTTAAGGTGGAATGATATAGTTAGGATACCCTGTCGGTTTTTGTGTATAACTCGTGGCGCACGTGACGGACAAAAGCAAACTATATGTTGGAATAAAGGGAATTTTTTCCGGTCAGTTCGGTATCCTTAAAATTTTTGGTGGACTATTCCACGCCGAGATATGCTTCGTTGAAAAAAAGGAATTTTTAAACAGTTTTTCCCAATTTAACAGAACCAGAGTTAATATTACGTAATAAAAATTTAACTCAAGTTAGATACACCAATTGTAAAAATTTTCAGCGAAATCCCTACTATTGAAGTTTTTTAATTTTGTTTTATTGCTAAAATTGTTGAAATAGAAAATAAAAAGAAGTGATAGTAGAAATTTCGTTAAAAACTTAAAAACTGGCTCAAAATTATGGTACAACTACTGTGTTAAAAGTTGGGAACAAACTAATTCCTATCAAATGACTAAACTTTCATTTATATTTTTTTGATTTCACGTCGGGAAACTACATTTTGAAACGTTTGTTTAAAACTAGCTTTTAAGGAAGAAGTTTAGACGGAGCAGTAGCCGAGTGGTTAGAGTGTCGAACTCGAAATCCCGGAGCTCTAGGCTTGAGTCCCCTTGGGCAATTATTAACCTCAAAAAAAGTTGTTTTTTTTTTAATTTTAAACTTTTTAATTAAAAAAGTGTTCATTATTCAATACTGTATTCAACCCCGAGTACGTATTTTGAGGTGGTTTTGACGTAAAGCCGGTATATAATCAGAATGCCCCTCAAGGGGGGGTCGCAACCGCCCTAGTGCCCCCGGGAGGTCAAATTGAAAAACGCAGGTAGGATTAAACATAATTCTATGCAAAATAAATAAAAAAGAGGGATTTTTGGACTACATTTTGGCTTTTTTTAACTTTGCTGACTAATAATCAGGATTGTGTATCCCAACAACGGTTAATTTGAGTTTGTTGTCAGCTTGGATTTGCAGCAACGCTATTCTTTGTTAGGTTTCGTTTTTTTATAAGAGAAAAATGCATTTTTAAACCGTATTTAACAATAGTTATGGCTGAAAATTCGTTTTGATGCATTATGCATTGTGCGTAAGTGTGAACAGGTACTATAATGCATTGTGCATTGTGCATTATGCATCGTGCATTGTGCATAAGTGTGAACGGGCCTTAATGCGGACAGTTGAGTTCACAGATACAAACGGACCTCCCTTTGTAATTAACAAGGACAACAAACAAAAACCCCGTGAAAAATTACAAAAAAACACTAAACTGTTATATTTTTTGGCATTTTGGTCTCCAAACAAGTTTGTAAATCATTTACGACTACAATTTTAGCCTAAGCTCTATTTTTAAATTATAAATTCTTATTATTTTTAAATTGAAGAATATAAGAAAATACTTGTTCTTGTTAATTTATCATTTTTTGCAATTGTTGCTCTGCGTCATGTGTATTGCAATTGTACTATATCGGCGGTTTTTCTTCTATTAAAGTAGTCTTAAGAATTTTGATATATTCTAAAATAAAAAGTTAATATAAATGTTTTATAATTTCCAGTCAATAACGTAATGGAGAATTCTAAATTCTTATAAATTGCTTTTTGCTTATACAAGCTTTCAAATTTAATTCATAAAATAATGGTACAAACATTTGCATCTGTAGTAAATCTTATTTAGGTCTAATAAGACTATTTTTTAGCTATTAATCGGCAACTATTAAATTCGCATAAATGCTACTTAAAACTATTGAATTTTGAAAATTAAAAAAAACGTTTTAACTTTCAATTTTTATCTTTTATTTGTGTCAATTCTGATACTCAATATTGTCACTGCCATGTTTGAATAGCTTGGTTGGTATTTATATTTATGCAGATTTTTATATACGAACTGATAATAATAATATAATAACAATAATAATACTTAATAATAAAATAATATACTTAATATTTATACACAACAAGAAAAACAATTTTATAACATTTTAGAACATGCTACAATGTATCTCTCAGGCTTGCCCAATACGCCAGCCATTAGTTTTTTTAAACACAAAGTAAAATATTGCAAATTAATAGCAACAAAACTAAAAGAGATTCAAATAATAAATTAAATAAATCTATTGAAACTAAACGGATGCAAGCATTTTTTTAAGATAAACATAAAATTATAGTATATCTAAACTATTTATACCGGAAAGAAACTGTAACGTATCACGAATAAAACATAATAACAATAATTGAAGGTACAATATAGTTAACCATTTTTTGTTCATTGGTTATTTTTGCATACTCAAAAAAAAATTTAAACTAAAAAAACGTTATAATTTTAATTTCTCATTTGGTTAAAAAATGTTTAACTATTATACGATATTAAAATCTTTACAAACACACACACTTCAATACACAAGATATGAATTTATATCATTTTAACGAAAGACTGCTTTACAAGACTTTGTTTAGCATTTTCTAAAGTTCGCGGTTGTTTATAATATATGTATAGTTTTTGCGTCAAATAAAGATTAAAAAAAAGAAATTAAATAAAACTGTTATATTAGTTCGTTTCAATGCAAAAATCTTATTAGAAAACTACGTTATTTCTAATTTGCTGTCAGTATAAGTGGAGGTAATACATTCACTTGTCTATTTTACAAATAAATAAACCAATAAAAACCTGTAGAAAAAAATTGACTTAACACTTGTTAACACAGGGAACCTGGCTCAAAGTTTATTTCCGTACACACTGTAAAAATTTTATGGATAATTTACTAAGAGCACTTTTTATCTTTGTTTTAATGATATAGCCGTAATTTTTAACTAAATAATCACAAACAATATTTACATTAATTATTTGTTATTTTAAATCAAAGTGTTTTTTGGTTAAATTATTTTACAGCGCATTCAGTAGAACTTATATTTTTGACATTAAATAAAAACTTAATTTTTTAGTATATGTGTGGTTGATGACTCTTAATTTAAGTCCATAATAATTTATAGTGCACTGGAAATACCTTAACGTCGTTTTAAAACGATCAAAAAAATTTAAAAAAAGTATACCATATATTAAGCAAATATATTGACAGAAAAATTGGAAGACTTTCTGCGTGATTTTGTTGCCCATACACCATGTTGTTTTTAATTTTCAAATTTGAAAGTTTTTTATGTCAGCATAGTATTTTTATATTTTAAACAATGTAGATTAATTAGTAATTTATCTATTACTTTTCCATTTTAAAAGTAAGTGAAAAATTATATTTTCCAAAATTTTAATAAAACGAAATATATCATTCAAATTTGAAAATTACCCCTAACCGATCTATGCACTGCTACAGCGAGTATTTCCAAATAAACACTTTCCAACCTAACCACAACCAAAATTATTAACCATATTCCTATGGGATGTTATAAAATTAAAATGATTTTTTTTGTTGTTTTTTAAAAAAAATATTTTTTATCATCCAAAACAAAATAATAGTTTAATTATTTTTTTAACTAAAAAGAAAATTTTTTAAGTTATTCATGATTTGAAATAAAAATAATATCTATACATACATTAAAATTGACAATCTATTAAAAGCATACGGCTCAAAAAAGATTTTTGACAAAAAAGGATACTTAACAAGCTATTGCTTTTTGTATAGTTGAAATTTACACGTTTTTATCTCGAATATATATATTTTAAGAATTGTTTGAAAAGGTGTTAAAAAAATAGTAACCACCTATATATTTTCACTTCAGAAATAAAGGGTTTTATATCCTAAACCACCTAATAATTTACAAACCACCTGCACCGATTTTGGTGTTTGCTGTACACATTCAAGGCACTTTGTAGGCTGCGTGACGTAATAAAAAATAACGCCAAAAAACAAAAAAAAAACACAAAATACAAATTAGATTCGCAACTAATACAGTTCAGGAATGCTCACGAAATTTATACTTTAAAAAACCACAGTAGACTTCAACATTTGTTCGAATTTCTAGTGTTTTTTGTATCTCTATATAACACAAAGCAATAATTTTTTTCACAAAAACTTTTGTGGTAAAACCGATTTCGCTATTATTTTTGGTGAAAAATTAAATAAATTTCTTTCTCAAAACTCTTAGCTAGTAAAATCATGTAAAAATTTTTAAACCAATTTGGCCATTTAAATTATGTAAAAAACATTTTGAACATTAATTGAAATTGATAAAAGGTTGAAGCAAAATAGAAATAAAAACATACATACACACATACACGCAGACAAGGCGCATTTAAAAAATTGGTCCTTATCAATTGAATACATAACAAATTTTTATATACGGCAATAGTATCACTAACACTTGATATAAATAGCCTATAAATAATTTTGTATTGTTATATGCTATTTTATAGTATAAAATTCAACAAAAAAATTAATAAACACAAATTTTAAATCTCAGTAATTAATTTTTTTAAAGATATAAGCTTTTTGCAAATTGTGTTTAAAATATCTTTTGTCCTATTTTGATAATAAGAATAACTTTTTATAAGCATTTTTTTTCATGATTTTCTTCCGCATTTTTGTACGTTGGATGAAAACCTAATTTTTTATTTACTTAACAAAATTATCAAAATACGTCGCCCAATGACTTTCCCATTTGAAAGGAAGCTGTTCAATGTTTAAGATTTCCACAAAGTAATGTTTTATTCCTCACTTCTCCTCTCAGTATTATTCCTGCAAAAAAACACGTAGCGACAAATCCCGAATAGTACTCGCCCATTTGAGGATCCTTAAAATTTTGACGTGGTCTGGAGAATAACCTCGAAACAAAAAACTTACACTAAAAAAACAGTAAAGTGACTGGGTACAAAAATTTTTGCGAAACATACTTAATACATAAAAATATATAAAACAAAATTATGAAATTATTTGTAGAATTTTATTTATTTCTAGGGTTTTTTTGAAACATGAAAGTTCCATGAAAGAACAAATTAAAAAGTAACCGAAGTACTGGCTAAAACGTTAAAGATATACAAAAAATACAAGAATTGTTTTAATCTTCGCAAAATATTGAAAATTCGGCAAGAGGGATACACTCACAGTAATAATAAAACAAAAATAAAACTCCGCGTTTTGCTGATTTGGAAACTTCTTTGCCCTTTTTAACCTTTTACCAAGCGAAATAAATAACCCCGTCAGCTGCCGCCGCTCCCAATCCTCCGCCTGAAATTTCGTTTCCGCCAAAACGCCAAAAATAGAAAAAGCAAAAATCCAAATTCCAACCGCCGGGGCGAACGCCCCCACCGTAGCCGCAAGTCCGACGTAAAACAATAGGCGACCGGAGTCTTCGAGCGCCCTCTAAATAATCAAAACTCGGTTCCGGTATGGGCGGAAAGTCTCCGTTTATTCGAATCGATACTTAGTATTTAAATTTAATCGATATCGAAATCTCTATTTTTAGTTGCAGATGAACAATTCTACCGGTCGCTGACCCAATTGGTGGCGGTTCTTCTCTATAACCGCCCGCTCTGCCTCAATTCTAGTGCCCACCGTAACTAAAGCCTCACCAGTCGGCTGTCCGTTTGCTCCACGCTGGATTTGAACAGTGTCCTGGCTGACCTAAAATTACTTTACTATTAAACAATTTGAAAAAATGACTTTATTCTAATACTAAAAATTGAAACTCATATCATTAGGCCCAAAATGACTAAAAAAATTTCAAAAAAACTTTGTTTGATGAAACACTGAAACTATCCACCTTTTCCTTTATGAGCTAGACATTACTTTCGATCTGCAATAATTCATTTCAACCTTACTAAAGAGACAACATGTAAGATTTTTTGTTTGATAACAGTATCGCGCTGGATTCAGTAAATTCACTTTTAGGCGTGTCTTTACGGCTTTATAGATAAAGAGACAGATAAAGAAAGCGACGGCTAATTGCCACAATTATTTCAAAAGATTAAAGATTTGCTGTAACTTGTTTTTGCTTCAACCTTTTTATTCAGAACAATAGTCCGGTGTTTTAGCGGGATGGTTTTTCCGGGGGGAGGAGCTCTGCCGGATTTTGCCGGATAAATCTTCCGGGGGAAAAAGAAGGGGAGGGGATCTCCGCGACACCGGACAATTGTTTTCTTGAATAAAAGGTCTCCAACAAAACAAATAACCACATTGTACTTCCAATAATATACAATGAGCCCCATCCGGTTTTTCTTTATACTATTTTTATACTATAAAGCTGAGAGCCATGCATAATGACAACAGCCCAGTTTATTAAACAAAATTTATATGTTATTCTATTTTGAGTAATTTGAAATTAATTATTGATTGAAATTAATAGTTAGTCATAAATAAAAAGTCGTATAGCTTTGGTGTTTCATCAACAAAGTTTTTTCGAATTTTTTTGGTTATTTGGGCCTAAAATAATACAAGTTTCAAATTTTAATTATTTAGAAATAAGTTAATAGTAGAGTAATTTTAGGTAGGCCGGGAGCATAATTCCAGCAGTGGTGGAGTGCAGTGGGACGAGTGCGTGAGTTTTAGCCCGTAATCCCGGGCGCGGTGGGCAGAGCGGGCGGAGTTCAAGACCACCGTGGTGGGGCGACGTGGATCCCACCTTCGCTGCAAGCTAAAAATAGAGATTTGCAATATCCAATTAAATTTAAAATCTAGTCTGGGTCAGACGGAGAATTTCCGCCAACCGAGTTTTGGTATTTTGAGGGCGGCTCAATTCCGGTCCCCCTTTATATATTTACGTGGTTACAGTACAGTTGGGGCCTGCGCCGGCCGGGGTTAAACTGAATTTTGGTTTTTTTGTCGTGGCGGTTTGGGCGGACAGACAGCGGTGGGGGCGCGGCAGGCTGGGCGCGGTTGCAGTTTGGTGAGAGGTTAAGAGGCAAGGTTGCAATGCGGCAAAAGCGCCGGAGTTTATTTATTTTTCTAGTATCATAGCATCCCCCTCTTCGATTTTTGGTACAAAGATAACAATTATTTATTTTTGTATATCTAACAGTTTTAGGCCGCTAGCTTAGGGTACATTTTTAATTGCGTACTGTAGTGGAACTGTAGGACCCTGGAGTGGAGAATTGTACAGATGGTTATAAACTCTATAGTTTTATGTATTAAGTATTTCGGCAAAAATTTTGTACCAGGTAGTTTTCGTTTGTTTTTTTTTAGTGTAGTTTTTTGTTTCGAGGTTATTCTGCAACCACGTCAAGGGAGTGCAATGGGCGGGATATGGTATACGGGATTTGTGGGGCTATAGTTTTTTTGCAGGACAGTACTGAGAAGAAGTGGGGAAAACATTATTTTGGAATTTCAACATTGGGAGCAGTTGTTTCAATGGGAAACCGTAACAATTTGATAATTTTGTTAAGTTGAATAAAAAATTAGGTTTTTCATCCCAGACGTACAAGTGCAGGGGGAAGAAATAAGTAAAAAAAAATGTGTATAATTTATTTTATTCAAAATAGGACAAAAGATCAACACAATTAGGAGGCTTAATTATCTTTAAAAAAATAATACCTAGATTTAAATTTGTGGTTTATTAATTTTTTTGGTTAAACATGTATAAATAGCAGTATAACAATACAAATTTATAGGTATATTATGAGTATTTAGGTGATATTATTGCCGTATATAAAAATTTGTTTTACTGTATTGCAATTGATAGAGACAATTTTTTAGAATCCATTTATACCTGTGGTGTAGTGTTGTGTATGGTATGGTTTTTATTTCTATTTGCTCAACACTTTTCATGATTTGGGATAATAGTTTTTCAATTTTGCATAAATTAAATGGGCAAACTGATTTAAAAATTTTTACATGATTTACTGGCTGAGAGGCATTTTTGAGAAAAGAAAATTTATGGCAAAATAAATAGCGAAATGGTACCACAAAAGATTTTGTGAAAAAATATTCATTATTCATATGGAGAAAAATCAAAACAGTTTGGAATCAAAACTGTGATTTTTAGAAGTAGATATTCATCAAGCAGTATCAAAATAATTGGGATTGTATTTTGTGTTTTTGTTTTTTGGCATTATTTGTTACATCACATTATTGTAAATATAGGCAAAGCACCAAAATGTGCATAGACTCAGAATTATTGGGTGATTCCAGGATATAAAACCCTTTTCTCTAAAAGTGAAAATATATAGGGGAAAATGATATGACGCCTTTTGGGACTTGGATATATAACTGGGATAAAAACATATAACCCAACTACAAAAAGCAATGGTGTAAGTGTATATAGAAATATTGAAAAAAAAAAAAAAAAAAACAAAAAAAAGTCTCTTGTTATTATTTGTTCTTTGTTATTATTTGCTTGACAACTGGGCACACACACACACACAGACACACACACACACACACACACACACACACACACACACACACACATACGCGCGCGCGCGCGCGCGCGCGCGCGCGCGCGCGCGCGCGCGCGCGCGCGCCGACCGCCCGACAACTTATTCCT
>JASAMX010009898.1:0-17958 GCA_030248175.1 Microlaimidae sp. YZB2_3 | reverse complement strand
TGGTTTTGATTTGGTCGGTCTGCTTTAATCCGCTTGAGCGAGTGTTTTCAAAATTATGAATAGTTTTGGGTAATGAAAAATTAATAAAGTATTGAGAGGAACGTCAACTAAATTATTAAATAATTTATAGCAAAGCAGGGCATCATTTTGTGTTCTACAAGTCTTACGTTTAGTTCATTTAATTTGGTTTCGTAATTTACATAGGAAAAAAACATTTTTGATAAAACCGCTTTGTAAAAGTACATTGAACTTTTTCAAGGCGGTCGATATTTATAACAAAATGAGGGTTCCAAGTTTGAATTCTAAAAGAAGCCTTAAAAAAGAGGTATAAGCTAGACGCAAAATCGACATATCAGTGGTATTGAAAGCACAAAAAAACAGCTATTCCATTTTGAGCTTTGGCTACAATAGAAGCGCAGTGTTTAGAAAATTTAAGATTTTAATTAGTATGTATTTCCAGATCACAAACACAATTTGCAGTTTTTATAACATTCTTATTAAGCTGCAACTCATCATCCAGAAAGTGAATAAAAACATAAGTTAATAGGAATAGAGAAAACAAATCGTTGTAACTATGGCAAAATAAGCCACAGACATTATAAAGTACATATGACTGTAAGTCATTTTCTAGTTAATAGGTTGCTGTTTGAAATTTAAAATGAGTCACAGTTGAATATATTTTATACATATTGTGGCTCTTTTTGCCGTAGTTAAGACGAAATGCTATTGCACAACTCTGCAACATTCAGGCTTGGCGCAGTTCTCCTACTCATAATCGTCAGTGTATCTGTCAGCTTCGCCTACAATAAATGCAAGCAGAGGCAAAAAAGAATACCTGCCAGGATCCAGGGTCCCACAGGTGTGGACCCGGCCCATCTAACCCTTCTTTTGATGACGCAGTGTTTTCTGTTCATTTTTGGTGCCACTCCACCGACTTTACGAGCAGTGATCGGGCTCTTGAGTACCAAAACGAGTTTTATTATAATTGTAAAATACTACGTTTTCACCGTGATCACCACATGTTACCTGTTGCAGGCCAGTTTAAACATATTTTTGTACGGTTTCATATCGGCCAGGTTTCGGACCGCCCTGAAAGAAAACGTGTTGGATTCTTGCATAAACGCTATTAATTCGTTTAAAAGTCAATTTTCTCAGTCGGAAGTTTCAAACACTGGTGCAACGACGGAGCAACACAATGGACTTCGCTCATATAACCTTGATATTTTTCGTCATTAAAATTGCTTTCGATGTACATATTGCATTTTGTGTAAATTTTTACATTCAACAATTTTCCCAAAAGATAAACATTTTGTCGACTGAAGAAAGATAAGATATCACATAAGAAATAATTTGCACACGCTCGGTTGGCACGCAGCTGATTGGTCGTTTCTAATGATTTTTAGTTTTGCGGTTTTCAAACAAAAAAAGTGCTTCGACAGTTGCGAATGCACTTTTCAGCCAAAATGTATGCAAATTATTCCTTATGTGACTTTGGTCGATTACCATGCTAACAAAACAACTGCCCTATCCGATGAGTTTTGTTTAAAAAATCATTGACTGTGAAACTGCTATACAATAGTACATTCTGTATAAAATTTTTGGAAACAATCACTTGATTACCTTTCAAAAAATACATTCCAATGAGATACATATCTTTGGAAAAACAATAACCTTGTCTTTTTTTATTACTGTATGTGGTGGGTTTCTTGAGTCACAATGGTCAAAAGCCTGTCATTTGAACAGAAGTTAAAGATCTCTACAGACTTATGACGCTATAGAAGTTTTTTCAGTCAGTAAGATAATCTGAAAATAACTATATAGGGCGCAGCCATCCCAGATAAGGGGCCAACAAGCTATTTGGAACCGGTCCACTACTGTCTGTTTCTTAACTAGGTGCTCAATTAGCACTTTATTTAAAACTCTCTTGATAATGTTTTCATATATTTTCTTCTTTTTTTTTTCAAAAAAACGTACAAAATGAATTACTGAAAAGAATAAATTTTTTTATAGTTTCATGATAGTCAAAAGCCTCTATTTAAAAGGAAATTGTTCAGTGTTAAAGACCTTTGCAGAGTTATGACCTTATTGAATCACCTTTGCCAATTAGGGCTTGGGAAAAAAGATCTATCATCCATTAGAGATTCAATATTTTCCCAAGCGTTAAAAGTGATTCTAACAGCTCCTCCCACAATCATTCCCACAGAGCAAAACATATATGACGTGATCACGAATACTCTATGATATTTTGAGGGTCTTAAATTCCTGACGTGTTTATGCATATTTTTTAAGATTTGGAATGGTAAAAACATGACTTAAACTAAAAGTCCTCTTAAAATTGTAAATTAAGAGCTGTTCTTCATTAAATTTGTGTTAATTATTAAATTCTTCTTATGTTTACAAATTTTTTTGTTTGTAAATGCAATTTACAAAAATTTTGTAAATGCAATTTTTTGTTGTTCGCTGCATTATTTTTTTAATTGTTGTAAATAAAAAATAAAATAAAATTATCACTATGGTTGAATTATATCTGGATCACCGCGAAAATCAGAATACAAACATGAGCGGACCAATTAAAAGTGCCATTATTAAAAGTGGTAAGGACTGTTCTTGAACCTGCCTTCGAAAGACTAAAGGCAGTTAGGGCGTAGGAGGTAGATTAAACTGCCTCGGAGGCAGCACGGAGACAGGATTAAGGCAGGTAGGAGGCAGGGTGAAGCCAGGTAAAACTACCTCGGAGGCAGGTAGGAGGCAGGGTGGAAGCAGGTAGGAGACAGGTAGGAGGCATGTAGGAGGTAGCAAAATTTTCGAGAAGCAGGTAGGAGGCATGTAAAAACCATTTTCCCAATTCAGGCACCCTGTCTTTACCGGATTATGACGTGTTTTCTTAAACAAATTAGAACGCGAAATTTTTATTTAATTCCACTTTTTTACAAAATATACACAAATTAACCAACTTTAGCCTTTAAAATTTTGCATTTTGGTTCTAAATTAAATAATTTGACAAATAATTATTAAAATGGGTTTTGATCTTTATTATTAAACCGCCTTCGTTGAAAATTTTGAAAGGTTTTATTGTTAAATAGTCGATTCGATACTGAAATTATCGAGGTCAGCTAGATTTTATTTGTCTGTAAATTTTATTAAATTTACATTTTTAGTAAATTTTATTAGATGTAAATTTTATTTTAGCTAAATTTTATTAGCTGTCATTTGAACTAAAAAAATGACATTTATCAATGATGCCATCACTACGGCCAATAGGGTGAAAAAAGTTTGGCCTCAAAAAATCAAAAATTTTTTATTACTGCGAGATAAGAAACACCGCTGGGTATGCTGTTAGCTCATACTCTCTTAAAAGTGATTGGTTAATATAACGTAGAAATTAGTAAGTTTCTACGAATTTTTTAATGGGAAAGGATCCGCTCACTTAATTAGTAACTTTTTCGATTTTTTATTTATCAGAGGTCTATTAAAAAATTAGTGAAACTCCCGCCTTACAATAAAATTTTTCCGATAAAACTCCTGTTAAAGGATGCATAGAATATGTTTACATGAAGCAAGAATTTATAATACTTAACAAGCATAATAAACTAAAAATTCAAAACAATAGTTTTAACTTCCAAATTTTACTTTTATTTTAGTTTCAGCGCGATGGCGAGAAGAAAATTCCTTCTTCGGCAAAACATTTTTCCATATTTTTTCTTATTTAACCATTTAAAGGGTGAAGAAAAAAGTGATTTATGGTAACTTTTCAAATATAAGATTGTTTTAATTAAGAGACAAAACATTTCTTACCTTAGTCTGTCCTTCCTTAATTTGTTTTTTAAACAAAAGTGCAGATTTCAAACTTTAAAAAAAATAAATAAAGTGGTGCAAAAACTTAAAATCCCTAGCAGAAAATTTTACACACTTCAAACTAAGGATTTAAGTCAGTGCACACACAAGCAATTTCTGCTATAGAAACCATCAGCGCCTTTGGAGTTTTTTCTTTGCAAAATAATTTTGTTTTAACAATAGCGAAGCATTTTCAATATTTCCAACAAAATATCCTCACAAATTTGCTATATTTAGAACAAAATCAAAGGAAACGTCCTGTGGTAAATATTAAAACTTTAAAAAGAGTCGGATTAAATTGGCCAAACCTTATTTTTGTTTTAAAACAATTATTTTTGTTAATAATAAACATAAAACAAAAAAATGAAGATTGAAAGAATTTGACTTCAGTTACACATAGGATTTGATTATTTTCGTAGAATATATTTATATAAATAGTCACACAAATAACAAAACTAGTGGTAAACCTAAGTATAAAATAAAAAACCGCCGCACGATACAAAACTGTATGTTTAATATGTAAAGAGCAATTATCAATTTCAACGAGATTTTTCTAAGTTAATTTTACGAATTTTTTCGTTCAATCAACTAATATTATAGCAACACTTTTCTTACCTACTTATTTCGTTAATTTAATCAAAATGTGATTTACGACTTTTTTTTCAACGAATTTTTTAGAGCCACTTTTTAGAGAGTACTTTTCTGAGTTTTCCCTGAAAATTTGAGCACGATTGGAACGGTGAGTTTTTTATGATCGTTTGAATACGGACGGTTTCGCCTTTTTTTTCATCGATTTTTTAGTATGGGGGCCCATTTAATTTTAGGATTGCTCAATGCTTTTGGGTGAGGCTTAAATATGCGCCTTTTTTCAGAATTTTCAACCAAAAAAGAATTTTTTTTGGGGTGGGGGATACCAAAAAATTTTTTTAATTTTTTTTTGAAACCATTAAAAATCTAAAATTTATCAAAGATGACGACTTTTGATATATCGTTTGTGTAAAAAAAACCTGATATTAAGCTTTCTAATATTAAGCTTACAATTAGCTGTCAAAAACAACAAACTTAAAATTTGAAAGCATCCTAAGTCCGTATGCTGGCAGCAGCGAATCTCGTAATTTAAATAAATGCAGAAATACTTTAGAAGGTTAGTTCTAATTTTTTTTTAAATCTTATTTTGATTTATAATATTAAAAGGTGGTCGAACTAACCCTCCCCTTTAAAGGGAAGTTGTTTAGTGTTAAAGTAAAGATGTTTACAGACTTATGCCATTGTAGAATCATTTTTAGCCAATTAGGGCATGGAAAAAAATGGAGATCTTTCATTCATTGGAGATCCAATTTTTCCCATGAGCTAATTGGCTAAAAAGGATTCCAACAGCTTTTTCCACATCCATTCCCATAGAGCAAAACACATACCACGTGATTACGAATACTGACATTTTGAGGGTCCTTAAAATCCTGTCTTGTTAGTCAAAATTTAAGCACCGTTGTAAGAGTAAATTTTTTATAACAGTTTGAATGCGGCCGATTTTCGTGTTTTTTACTAAATTTTTTTAAAATTCCTGTTTTCCCTGCGGACGCTTGGTCTTTTTTGGTGTTGGCCACATAAACAAAACTAAGACTCCAACAGTACGCATCGTTTTAAGGCTTTTTTGGGAACCAACAATTTTTAAAATTAAAAATTAAAAATTATAAATTAAATTTAAAAATTAAAAACAATTAATAAAATTCATTAACAAAAATATTCATTTTTTTCATTTCCTATTTAGCGCATTTTGAATAATAAACACTTTTTTAATAAAAAAGCTATAAATTTAAAAATTTCTTTGACGTTAAAAATATTACCAGGGTGAGAGTCGATTCAGTTTCAAGGATTCGAGTGCGAGGGTCTAACCACTCGGCTACTGACCCATTCAAGAAATCTTTGTAAAAGCTGGTTTTAAGATATTTTCTTTTAATGTTATGGTATAATAATCCTTGAGCTCACGTGTGCAAGATTGATGTCTGAAAATTGAGTTTGCAATGGAAAATGACTAAACTATTGACTGTTGAGCAATCGTAAATCAATTGCTGTGGTTTTCGTGTTGTTGATTGTACTGGTTTCTTAACGCAGAGTTGACCTTCCCTTTTCATTGGCGTTTTACACAATTAGCACAAAGTTAGAAAAATTCAACTTTATTTGTGAAGGTAAGAAAATATAAAAACATTTCCTATATAGCCCATTTTTTCTATATAGCCCACGCCGGACTGCTCCTTTAATATCAAACCTACCGAATTCAAATTCGGCATTTAGAGTGCTCCACTACAAGGCTAAGGCATTTTTTTAATTTTAGCTCAATTGGTTCAGTGTTAAAAGAATAATGTGTTTTGGGCGATATAGGAATTTAATTTGTGACAGTCCTCCTTTAAAAATTAAAATTTTTTGCACTTTGAGAAAAAAAACTGAATAAGAATTAACACTATTTGATTCTAACATTGACTACCTAAACCTAACAGTGACTTGATAAAAAAGGAAGCAACCAAGAACTTTTTTTCCGTACACTTAAAGAAAATCTAATTTTAGAGCGAATGCAGCACTGATTAATCTTTAACAGACTATCTATCCATTTTAAATTTAATAGAAAAATGTTTCTTGTCACCAAAGTTAGTTTCAATAAGACTATAGGCAAATTAAACCTAGCTGATCTATTCTATCTGATCTGATCCTTTCTAATTAAAACATAGTCATAGTATAACCAAAAATATATAATACTATATAATATATTAAGGAAAAATATGTCACTCAGTCTCAGAAGCGAAACAATTTGGTGCCATTTTTTGAGCACTACCATTAATTGTTGTGCGCATAAAATGGCAAAACAACTGCTCTTATTGAGGCATGTGCCGTGTAAATGGCCACTGCTCAAAATATAGCAGTGTTTTGAGCATATCCTAGCATGCTAACTCAAACGCACTGCATTTTGAAAGCACACTGCACTTTTTTAGCAATCTTATGCGCATATATGCGCATATACTGCACATAAAATGGCACAACCGCGGGAAACAAAAAAAATAAACCTACTTAAAAACCACTACTTACTTTTTACACTATACACAATATACAAATTTTTAGTATAAATGTACGAAAATAAAATCCAATACAATACACAAAAAATCTATTTATGTATTGCATTGGATTTTATTTTTGTATCTCTATACTAAAAGTTTGTATTTTGTGTACTGTGTGCAAACTAGGTACTGGTTTTTTAGTGGGTTTATTTTTTTGTTTCCCGCGATTGTGCCATTTTATGTGCAGTATATGCGCATATATGCGCATAAAATTGCTAAAAAAGTGCAGTGTGCTTCAAAATGCAGTGCGTTCGAGTTAGCATGCAAGTATATGCGCAAAAACACTGCTACATTTTGAGCAGTGCCCATTTACACGACATGTGCCTCAATAAGAGCAGTTGTTTTGCCATTTAATGCGCACAACAATTTATGGCAGTGCTCAAAAAATGGCACCAAATTGTTTCGCTTCTGAGACTGAGTGACATATTTTTCCTTAATATATTATATAGTATTATATATTTTTGGTATAACGTGCTTTAAATTTAAAACGCGTTAAACCAAACCACGTTTGCTTTAAACCACGTTTGCTCTTGTAAAGCATTCTAAGTAATAAAAATGTTTAGTTGGATTAAGTATAATATTGCTTTAAAAATAAATATATTGCTAATATCGAAAATAAATTTTTTGTTCTGCTTACAAAAAAACGTGTAATAAAAAACAAGTTTGTCTATTTATAGGAGTTCTTAAAATCTAAACTGAGACTTTAATTACCTAAAAAGTAATTTACAGTATAAAAACTTTAATTTTAAAAAAATAACCAAAAGTACAAATTCTGCTAAAATTTTAGCCTTCCCCGGCATTGGCCGGGGCAAAATTTTCTAGCCTAGCCCTGACCTTGGCAAATCCAAATTTATTCATAATTTATATTGGGTGCACATTAAAATATTTTATTGACAAATATAAATCAATCATTTTTTTGGCGCGCTCTTTTCTTATAAACAGACTATATTTTTGTGTAAAATGTGTCCTTTTATTTTTCCAGATTTTTATATTAGGCCAGCTTTTCAGTAATTTTCCGCTTATTAAAAACAGTTCGTGAAGTTTAGAGCATCAGAAAAATTCATAATTCGTAAATATGAAAGTTTTTATGTGTATAGATTATAAATGATGAGCGGTTGCAACGGCGAAAACAGCAGTACTACTATGATTTCCAGGAACATCCGCGTTTTCTTGCGGCTGGCCTCAATCCTGATGTTGATCGTAATCACACAGCTTTTTTATTTCAAATGACTCAAGAACTCTGCCAAAAAATCGTCGCATTTCTGGATAATATTGCTCATTTTATTGGATATTAAACACCTCACAGTTTACAAATAAGTTTAAGAATTCAGTACAATTATTTTTAATTGATGTAATAGGGTAGTGCATTTAATTTCGGCACTTTTCCCAATTGCGCATTTTTGATTTTGGACTATATCTTTGGTAATCCTGAACGGAATATGACGTTTGATAGCTCAAATGAGAGATAATTATATGTAGATGACAGTCGTGAGCTTTTTAATTGTTATGTTGTGATATTTACACGTGAAATTGTGTGATTTATAAAAAATAAAATTGTTACTCGTTTTTAGAACATGGGCATTTCATGATTACGCAATAAATTAGTTTAAAAATTAAACTGTCCTGGTAAAATTTAGTCTATTTTCAGAATTTTTACTCCCCGTGGTTCTACGTTGCGTCTGTGGTGAGCAATCGTTATTAAATAAAATCGTGTAATTTTGGCACACATATTGCTAGGTAAAAACGGGTTGAATTAAGTAGTCGGGTGTTAGATTGTAGCTGTAAATAGTTAAAAGACAACGTTTAAATGTGTAGGGGTCATAGCACTGCACTTAAACTCGATTAAGGGGGTCCTTTTAAAAAGTGCCAAAATTAAATGCACTTTTTTCCCAAATTTTGCTCATTTTGATACCATTTCGCATTTTAGCTGTAACTTTTTGCCAGTTACACGTTGAACAACAAGTAGAAGCTTAAATTAAAGAAAACTGTCTGGAGATAATGATAGAATTTTAAATTGTTAAAAATAAAGATTTTTTGACTGAGAAACAATCGATTGTTTGTAAAGTGCCGAAATTAAATGCAAACATTTAATTTCGGCAATTTTCCGTTTTTTAAAAACTGATTTAATTAAGTAAAAAACAACTTTCGTACAGTGAAACTTTTATGACGCAACGCAGTATTGTGAAAGCTTCAAAATGAGTTATCAAACATGAAAATCTGACCATACAGTGAAAAGTTACATTGGAAAAACGAAAAAGTGCCAAAATTAAATGCACTACCCTAGTTGGAAAAGTTTTAAAATTTAAAAAAAATTGTTTTAGTTTAAAAATTTAAATGCGTATTTTTATTGTTTAAAAAAACTTTTAATATAGAAAATTTAAAGCCAAAATATTGAGAAAAAGACAATTAAAAATAAAACTTAAAATTAAATTAGAGTAATTATGCAAAAGTAGAGTAACTATGTATAGAAATTTATAATTTTACATGTATGTTATATTAAATGTATATTAAATTTGCACAAATTTATAATGGGTTTTTGAAAATCAACCTAGTATTTTGAAATTCCAAACAAAATTACATATATTAAACCAATTCTTTTATTTGTTAAAGCTAAATTTGTGTTGATATTTTACACATATATATTTATCTAAAATATGAGGTTTCTGAAGCTTTTTTTATTTTATGAGGCAATTCAAATTCTGAGTTGTTTCAAAAAAATTTAGGTTGTAATTGTTACCTTTCTTGTTAAATGTTTTATTAATTGTGTTAAGCACAATTTTTATGAAAATTATATGCTTGCTTTATTTCTTATGCTTTTTTTTTTAGTATTACAAATCACCTAAAATATTATTTAGCAATAAAATTTAGAAAAAAATGCTTAGAAACAACAACCACTAAGTATAATAATCAGATAAAAATTATATTAAAAGTAGTACAAAAAGTGTGGAAGAAAAACTAATTCTAAATATACAACGCCAAATTCATAAAATGTGCTTCTGGGGAATCAAGACCGCGTTTTGGGGAATTGAGACGGCCTTATGGAGAATCGAGACCGCATTCTGCGGAATCGAGGAGACAACGTTCTGGGGAATTGAGACTGCATTCTGGGGAATTGAGACGCGCTCTGGGCCGGAATTCATAAAGCGGGGTAAATATGGTGCAAACACCGTGTTAGTGTATTCGGTGTAAGCACCGTAAACTACGGTATTTTCGGCTGCTAGAACGGTGTTAGTTAATCCGGACAAGTTACAGTAGGTTTCGCGGCTAATTTTATTTTTTTTTGTTTGAAAAATTCCTTGTTTAACATATATTTACAATATTTTGTTCTGCCACTTTTTACACAAATTTGCAATTACTTAATAGAGATTTAAAAGTTTATCAGTTTTTTATACAAATAATTCCTCTAATTTTTGCTTTTTATATCTTTTTTTATCGTTTAATGAAATTTTAACAGACTTAGCCCCAGGTATACCAAAACCTACTGTAATTTGTCCGGATTAACTCACACCGAGCTAGCACCAATATTATCCCTCTTTGTGAATTCCGGCCCTGGGGACTTGGAAAATTGTTATGGGGAATGAAGGGCAAACTGTAAATTCCACCGACACTAACACCGACTAAAATCTACCGTAATCTACTGTAATTTTTAGTATTATACAAATTTTAACCTTATCCTAAGCCTAAGCCTAACCTGCACATCAATATATAATTTGCGTAAATTTGAGGCGGTGTCGGTGTCGGTGGAATTTACTGTTTGCCGAATGAAGACCGAAAGTTTGGCAAACACTAAATTCCACCGACTCCGACTCCACCTCAAATTTCTGCAGATTATATATTGATGTGTAGGTTAGGCGGAATTAACAGAATCTTGAACAAAATGAACAAATTTAAAATGGAATATAATTAATTAATCTTGAGAAACTGATTAACTTCCAATTATTGACAAACTTCCAGTCTGGTGCAAAAACATGGTTAAGATTCGTGCTTTGATTTGTTTGATAAAGGATTTTTTATGTGAATATAGGGTTTGGTTAAGGGTTAAGATTCACGTTTTTGGTTTTTAAATTGAAACATTTGTTAAGATAAATATCAAAGATGTTTTATGTTAGAAAATTTTGCAGAAAAATTTTAAGACAAAGAAACATTATTTTTCCTAAGCCTAAGCGAAACCTACAAATCAAGATAAAAATTTAAAAAAAAAGCTAAAAGCTATTAAAATTCGAATAGTTTACTGCTTAAATAAAATAATATTTATTTCCAAGGATAATTATGCCGAAAATATTTTTTCTGGACACCAAAAGGTTTTAAAAGTATTGTAGAAAGCTTTAAAAACTTTTACAACTCAAAATGAGGCCAATATCCGTGATATATTGCACGAAAATTACGTAATTTAATCAACACTGACAAAATTTGCATAATGTTAAATACTACGGTAAATTACGGTAGATCTTGGACGGAGTTGGAGTCGGTGGAATTTAGTGTTTGCCGAAAGTTTTCTGGGGAAATAGGACTACTGGGGAATTGCGACTGACCCATTTGAACGGGCAAGCACTAAAAGACACCTACTACACCTACTACACCTACTACACCTACTACACCTACTACACCGACGGACCTAAGCAACCTAAGCAAAACTTCAAAATCAAACAAAACATTAAATTTAGCTTGACTTTAGGGTTTTGCTTAGGTTGCTTAGGGAAATTTTTAGTAACAAGTTTAGGTTAGCTTAGCTTAGGTCCGTCGGTGTAGTAGGTGTAGTAAGTGTCTTTTAGTGCTTGCCTTTGAACGGTAGCTAACGGTAATTCCCATGGACCATGGAACAACATGGTCCATGCCCATGAGGGGTGAAAGACTCACTTTAACAATTCAAAACAATATAAAGTTGTTAGTTCTAACTTTTAAACGGCTCAGGTTTAGGCTTAGACTAACGCTAAGCCTAAGCCTAAGCCAAAGCCTGAGGTGCACTAACAACTTTATATTGTTTTGTATTGTTAAAGTGAGTCTTTCACCCCTCATGGGCATGGTCCATGTTGGTCCATGGTCCATGGGAATTACCGTTAGCCTGAACGGTTACTACAAAAAAGGTAATTTTTAATTTCAGGCGCACCAGACGCACAGGAATATTCAGGCGCGTCAGGAATGAGCTCAAGCCTATGCGTTCCTAAGCCTAAGCGAAGCCAAAAAACAACCTAAGCTTTCTCTACGCAGCTATTTGATAAAGTTTAAATGGTTTTTAGGCTTCGCTTAGGCTTAGGAACGCGTAGGTTTATGTTCGTTCCTGACGTGCCTGACGCGCCTGACGTTTCTGTGCGCCTGAAAATAAAAATTACCACGAAAAATTGGGGCATTCTTCAAGTATAACGACAAACTGGAAAATACACCAACACCATTCACCGAGGCAGTTACTAAAAATGAGCGCGCAAAACGCTCGCTCCGCGCGCGCGAAAAATTCGCGCGCGAATTTTTTTATAAATTGCACCACACCACAGCTGGTGTTTCTTTTAAAAACACACCATATTAGCCATAACTGAGTTTCCAGGGGTTTTTCAAGTTGCTGATTTTGAATATAAACTCCGTTTTTTTATTTGAGCCCCCCGAGCACTTTAAGTGGGGGTAAGACCCCCTTTTAGTCCCCCATTTAGTTGCTGGTATCACCCGTTTATTGTTTCTAACCAGCCATAACTGGGTGTCCAGGGGTTTTTCAAGTCGTTGATTTCAATTATAAACTCCGTTTTTTTTATTTCAGCCCCCCAGAGCACTTTAAATGGGGGTACGACCCCCATTTTGTTGCTGGTATCACCCGTTAAAGATGTTTCTAACCAACAAACGAAAAAAAATAAATCTTTTGGGCCTCTCATTTTTATGCAAATTTCCTTGTGGGCTTTATTTTGGGTGGACAATATGTAAAAAGGGGGGCTGGGGCCCCAATAGGGCGCCCCCCAATGCAAACTTACTTTACTCTTAATATTTAACCAACACTAAAATAGCATCTGGGGGTTTTTAGAAAGTATAAGTACAAATATAGCTTTGAATCGTTAATATTATAATTCAGAACATTAAAGGAAGGAGGTTACTCCATTGGGGGGAGGGGAGGGACGTCACCTTTCAAATAATTCAAATTTTACTTTTAACAACAAAAAATATTGACCAGGGGTTTTTTGGGGCCCTAAATTTGAATATACACTTTGTTTTTTGGTTTTAGAACATGGAATTTCAAAGGGGGGTACCCCACTCTCTCATCCCAGTTGGTACTTTTTTCGCCAAACCTTTTGTAAATTTTGCTAAAGTTTTATAGTCACCGGGGAAACGTGAGTTGTTAGTAATATACTCTAAATTTTTTGCTAAATTTGTAACTATAGGATTGGAAATAATTCAAAATTAGAACTTGTTATTTAGCGATTTTTACAAATAACTTTGCTAATTATTTTGCAACCTGGTTTGCTTTTTTAATTGCCTATTTGTTTGTAATAACTCTTAAATAATTTGTAGGCCTCTTTGTAAAGTGCTATTAAGAACAAGAAATTTTACTGAACATTCAAAACAATAAATTTTTACAAATAGTAAACATTACAAAATAACTAATGTTTTAAACAAAATAATGATGACAATAGAAAACCCGTTTTATGTGATACTGCATTTCGAAAGTTTTTTTTTTAAAATAGCACCTTTTGATCTGTTGTTTAAGGGTGTAGCCAGGGGATTGTACGGGTGGAAGCTCTTTTTGGCTGGCGGAGGTAAAAATTGCTCTAAGTACAATTTTTATAAATTTTATTACGCTTCAATCATAAATTTTTAAACAATGTTTCTATTATCAATGACTATTCATTGATTTTTTTTAATTGGCTCTATTTGTTAACTTTTTTTTGAAAGAATGTGTGATTTAAATGTACATTTTTGAACCTTTTAGGGATCAATTATCATTTAACTGTAACAAAAAAAAAATCAAAAATTTGCGCGAAAAACGCAAAATTACACGTTTTCTGTTTTAATGACATTTTCGTGTTTTAATGACATTTTAAAACTTTTGTGCCCCTTCTTTAAAAAAATTTCTATACGGAGTATAACCCATACATGGGCACGGGGGGGGGGTTGGGGGGTTAACCCCCCGAAATTCTGAGAAGGGGGGTTTAACCCCCCACTCAGAAGTGGGGGGGAGAAAAGGTTAACCCCCCCAATTTTGGAAAAATGAAGAAAAAAAATGTATTTAAAATGACTTCTAACTGCCTCCAAACTTAAGTTTTGAGGTCAAAATGAATGTTTTAAGCAATAAAAAGCTCAAAAATGAAATAAAAAAGGCTTTTTGACCTAAAATTAGTGTTTTTTACCTATTTTTCCTTCAAAATCGAAAAACGATATGGGTAAAATGCACTCCAGAAAAAAAAACGATATGGGTATTTTGCGTTTCTCGGATTTTAACCCCCCCCCCTAATTTGGGGTTTAACCCCCCCACTCCGGACCAACTTGCCCATGTATGGTATAACCCCCTTTTTCCAAATCACAAAAGCATGGCTAAGCCCATGATTTTGGTCTGGATTTCAAGCCTTTTATTATAATAGACTTGAAGAGAACAGATACAACGCTGTAAAACATGACTTACTGTAAGATCGATTATAAAATTTACCACAACATCAATTCTGCTATTTCCACCGTAAATAAATTATGCTTTGTAGCTTTTCAAGCATTCAAAACGGAAGGAGCTCTGAAGCTTCCCATTAAATAAGTTCCTAAATTTTATTTACAAATGCTCTAAATTAGTTAAGTTGCTTTTTTAAAATAATTCACGTTTTAACGTTTTTTAAATGCAATAAAACATTAAATTTTATGTAAATTAGCAAAAAATAAAATGCATTGTACAAAACAATGTCTTAACAAAATAAAAATTATTGTAAGTCTGCGATTTCCGGTTTCACGGAAATAAAAATCGCTTAAACCTATACCTAAGCCTAAGCGAAACTTGAAAAAGGTCCAAAAATTATATGACTACTCCAATTTTCTTCCCTACTTGCGGCTATAAAAACCCTGTACCGAAAATATCAAGTATTTTTGTGTATTTTGGTATGGTTTGAAGGTATTTTTTGTACCCTATGTTTTACCTCAAAAAATATGTCAATATTACTTAAAGCTTTTACAACCTACGTAAGGCCTTTGGTAGAATTTGAGAGTTTTGTATGGTCACCTTACTTGCAAAAAGATATAGATTGTTTAGAAAAAGTGCAACGAACGTTTACTCGTAAACTTTATGCTAGATGCTCTTTTCCCCATGTGCCCTATAGCGAAAGGCTTAAAGAGCTAAACCTCGAAAGTTTAAAGACGCGACGCTTAAAAGCTGACTTATTAATGTGTTATAAAATATTAAACAAATTTGTTGATATTGATAAAAATATTTTTTTTCAAGTTGACAATTTCGCAAAAACAAGAAATAATGGCTTTAAACTTAAGCCCCAATGGTTTCGTCTAAACACTGCAAAATATTTTTTTCAAAATAGAGTAGTTCCTTATTGGAACAAACTTCCAAATGATGTAGTTCTTTCAAAAACTATTCAGATTTTTCGCAAAAAATTAAATAAACATTTTGAAAACATTAACTTTGAATTTTTAAAAAATCTTAATGTGTCTGTACCTTATATTTTGTTTCAAGTGTATAAATTTTGTATGTTTTTTTTCTCAAATGTATAAATTTTGTATGTTTTTATTCGTTTTAAATTGCTGTGGTATTTCTTTTCCTAACCAGCTGTAATTGTAAGCAGTAATATGTATATTACCTGTGCAGCTGTTTTATTAGTGTGTTTATGTAATCTTATATATTTTCACGACTAATAAAAATTACAAAATTAAAAATTACTTAATGTAAATTTTATGGCTAACAAAAGGTTGCAAAGCTTTTAATATATATAATTCTTAAAAAATTGTATTAGGGTTAGTATTAGGGTACTAACTGACTTAAATTCGGCCAGCTTTAATTTCGGCCACTAGTTGTTATTTTTTCCACACGAAAACTAATGAGATAAACTGTGAATGAATAGATATATAACCTGACAATCTATGTAGCCACCAGTCACCACACGCAATACGCAGTTTATCCTATAACTTTAGGCATCGTAAAACTGTCATCTGGTAGCCGAAATTAAAGTTGGCCAAATTTAAGTCAGTAACCCTATAATAAATTTAATCGATTAAAGCAGCTATATTAGGTCGCGCAACTTATTAGATTTTTTAAAGAATACTATTATTATTATTATTAATATTAGTTCTTTAATTTTTCCAAAGTGGCGATTGAAAATCTTTTGTAAGTTATTTTTATTTCGCAGCAAGACCTTCAACTAACAATTTGATTATGCTTGGTTCATAAACATAATATCGTAGATAAACCGCTCATTTTTGAGTTTAAGCCAGCTCAAGTTTGTGTCACATTTTTCAAATAAGCGCACAGTAGTAATTCTCGTCACTTGAGTTTTCATATGCAAAGTTTGATTTCAAAATTCCACTTCAAGATCACTGTCGTTCTCTTCCTGCTACTTGGTATGTTTTAGAATAACAAGCGCCCTGTCTCTGCAAGTGGTTATTTTCATTTCGAAACGTCCAAAAATCCACAGAAAGCCATCAAGTGTGTTTAATTAATCCAAGACTATGTAGAAGACCTTAAAAAAGTTGTACAAGAACTGTTGAATAAGAAGAAACTAGCAATACGTAACTGAACGCATATACAACGTATCGCTTATTACGGCGGTATGTTTTGCTTTATACGAAAATAATGATAAATTACAAAATTTAATGCGCAATGCGATAACGATTTTTGACATAAAATTTTTCATGTGTTACTGTTGACGCTTGCGTTATACTTTTTTAATCGTTTTGACGACGTGTGACTTAACTAAAATACTGTGGTATTTACAGCTGGTTAACTCATGTAAAAGTTAATCCACTTTGAGAGAAATTTATATGAATTAAAGTTTTATTAATGGTTAAAAAAACGCAAACTAAAAAAGCTTTAACACCTATTGTTTTTCTTCGGTATTGTTTTTTCCTTAATTAATTTACAGCTGTAAATTAATAAACGCATATTTTTCTTTTTTCTATTTTTAATTAAAAAGTATATTAAAAAAATTACGTTTAGAATTTAAAAAAATTACAGGTCTGGAAATTCTGTAAATTCTACAGTTAGGTACGAATATGAGAATTTATAGGCACCTTGCACTTAAACGAGTTTGCATGAAGTATGCAAAATACATAAGTGTCACCATAATGGATAATTACCGTATCTCCTACTTATCTTTCGTAGTATGCAGATCAACCGATGGAAATTTCGCGCGCTTTCTATCGGTTGATCTGCATACTACAAAAGATATGTAGGAGATACGGTAATTATCCATAATGGTGACGTTTATGTATATTGCATACTTCATGTATAAACTGCGTTTCAGTGCAAGGTGCCTATAAAATAAAAAAAAAATTAAATGCGTTTATTAATCTACAATTACATAAATCTTTATGAAATAAGCCCCTGGTTTTAAAGAGACTTGTTTCAGTCTTTTCTGGCATTTAGTTTTTAGACTTATGTAGTTTTATACTATTCCATTTAATATAAGGCTTTTTTTCGAAGCTTTGTTTCGTCTTTTGCTAGAATTAAGTCTAAGATAAAAGCCTAAAAGCTTAAAAAATAATAAATGAATAAAAATTAAAATTGTTACTTAAATTCAATTGTGTTGAATATTCTGCCTTTATGACTGTGCCACTCTTTTGTTTCCACGTCATCGCAAGTGAATAAATACCTGTCAAGAAAAAATCCTTTTTTTTTTGTTCACTGCAAATGTAAATTTGCAGGATTATTTAACAACTACAGTATCCTAAGACTAGTTTTCTTCAGTGACCTATCACAAGCCGTTACTAGATCCCATCACGGGATAAAAAGAATGATTGGATTGCATCTATAGTGTTAAGATCTATAATCTCGGATCAAGTTGATTGAACGTTTAGAAAAATTAGGACAGGCATACGTAACTGAACGAGTACCACATTA
>JASAMX010009895.1:22500-27757 GCA_030248175.1 Microlaimidae sp. YZB2_3 | reverse complement strand
AACCAAAAATTTTTGCTTTAAACTATAAGTTTTTGAGCAGTTTTAAGTTAAACAAACAAAGATACAATAAACCTAGTTAAAGTGGTATGTGCTCAAGTCCCTAGTGAAATGGTATCAAATCCCGAAATGGAACACACTGTACTGTGTTACAATAATTTTTACTTTAATGTTATCTAAGGATTTTTTTGGTACGGAGTTTTCAGAGCTGTAAATAGGAAAATTGGAGTCGCCAGTAATTTTTAAAAATCGGAGCCGCAAACTATGGAAACTTGAAAGGTAGGTTTAAGCAATTTTTACTGTCTGCTCCATGTCGTCAACTTTACTGTATAAAGTTCCCTTTTTTTAAACTTAAATTCCAGATCTAAGCCCCCTCTGCTTCATCGATTCTAAATTAATTTTTCTACCTAGTTGGCGCCGAGTAAAATTAAATACTAAATTATCATTTATGGTTGTAGCTTGCTAGTCCGAATTTGTAATTGATAAGCTAATTAAAAAATTTACTCACTCCCATGTTTTTTATTAGCTGTATATCATCATTCCATTTATGGTAGGAATCACAAGCAACATCTCCGGTACCATTGTTGGCTATAGGATCTGGTTTGCTATGGCGCGATAAACCTCCTCCTAAGAGTATTTAATATAAGGTTAAAGTCGACGAAGGCCTTCGTGTTGGGGAGGAGAAACCCCCAAATAAAAACCAAACCCAATTTTATATTTTTAAAGCCACATAAAAATCTTTTTACAACTCTTGTTATTATTTAAAAACACTTTAAGGTCTCTCCGGACAAGTTTTATTGCAGAGCCTTCAGTAGTAAACCAATTGCAATAAAGAGCAAAAATTACCGATTTTTATTTACACACAATTTACTTTTGAATTATTATACTTATAGAGTATTATAATATTTTAAGATATTCAAATGACGAAAATTTGACTAATTGGCGAAAAGCAGGCAACAAATCCTGATTACAATAATGATATTTTTTGAATTTATGTTAAATAAATTTTTAAAATTGTAAAAAAATAAAAAAAAACATTATTAAAATCAAAAAAAAATTGTGGCCAAATATGTTTTATGTGGGAATCGATCTCGGGACCTTTCAAAAAATTTGACGACGCGCTAACCGACTATGCCACTGCTACCATGGGATGATGAGCTCTAAAAGCGATTTATAAACCACCCTTCTGAAAAAAATTGATAAAACGCACGACGCACGACAGAACTATTTATGCGTTAAAAAATACAAAAGATGTTATGGCCTTCCAAAAATTATAAATTTCAATAGAAATATACTATCTGGAGCTTTAAATTTTACCAAATTAAATTAAATCGAAGTTTTAACGAAATTTTGAAAAAATTAACCCCCATTTTTCACGGAAAATTGTTTATTAAACCATAAATACAACAATATTCAGTTTAATTTTTACGTAAGTGAAAGAGGGTAACTGTGTCTCTCTATTGGAAGTATTTTTTAAATAAATAGTGTGTAGTAAATATTTTTAAGGGTTTTAAAAAAATTTCATTGCAATTTGATTTTTAATATCAATTATTTCAATTACTTACAAATAATATAATGAATGTTTCACTTTATAATCGTGATATTTCTGCCTTTTTAATACTCATATAAATTTATTTAGTGAAATATTCCCACTGTATATTCACGATTAGATGCTGGTATGCCAAAAATGGCGATGGGATTTCCACTACTTAAGAAAACTGTACTGTAAATAGATACACTTCACCTAAGATAGTATATTAGTAGCTTTAAAAGGCTGTGTAATAAGTCACGATTTAAGTGTCATTTTGTGTGTGATGCAAAGAGATTAGTTGTAATGTCTTAATTCTCTCCGGACAGTTTTCTTAAGTATGGAAATTCGCTATTTTTGGCATACCAGATCTCGTGAAATACAGTAATATTTCACTAAAAAATTTATATGAGTGTTAAAAAGGCAGAAATATCACGATTATAAAGTGAACATTCATTATATTATTGTAAGTAATTGAAATAATTGATATTAAAAATCAAATTGCAATGAAATTTTTTAAAACCCTTAAAAATATTTACTACACACTATTTATTTAAAAAAAATACTTCCAATAGAGAGACACCGTTACCCTCTTTCACATACTTAAAAATTAAACTGAATATTGTTGTAATTATGGTTTAATATACAATTTTCCGTGAAAAATTGGGGTTAATTTTTCTAAAATTTCGTTAAAACTTCGATTTAATTTAATTTGGTAAAATTTAAAGCTCCAGATAGTATATTTCTATTGAAATTTATAATTTTTGGAAGGCCATAACATCTTTTGTATTTTTTAACGCATAAATAGTTCTGTCGTGCGTCGTGCGTTTTATCAATTTTTTTCAGAAGGGTGGTTTATAAATCGCTTTTAGAGCTGTTCGGCGGGGTTCTGTTGTTTGACTTTTTGTGTTGTGTGTGGTTTTTTTTGTTTTTTTTTTTCATCATCCCATGGTAGCAGTGGCATAGTCAGTTAGCGCGTCGTCAAATTTTTTGTAAGGTCCCGAGATCGATTCCCACATAAAACATATGTGGCCACATTTTTTTTTAATTTTAATAATGTTTTTTTTTATATTTTTTTTACAATTTTCAAAATTTATTTAACATAAATTCAAAAAATATCATTATTGTAATCAGGATTTTTTGCCTGCTTTTCGCCAATTAGTCAAATTTTCGTCATTTGAATATCTTAAAATATTATAATACTCTATAAGTATAATAATTCAAAAGTAAATTGTGTGTAAATAAAAATGGGTAATTTTTGCTCTTTATTGCAATTGGTTTACTACTGAACACTCTGCAATAAAAACTGTCCGGAGAGACCTTAAAAACCATTATTTCGCTGGGTTCATCTAACGTAATTTCGAAGCCATGTAAACAAAAAGGATTCCTTTTTATAGTTATTTATTATTCATATTTTTCTTCGGTTTTCTTTTCGTTTTGTCTTTTTTATTTTTGTTTTTTGTTTGTTAGATTTTTTTAAGGAGAATAGGAAAAGGCAACCCAGAAATTTCAAAACATTTAACGGAAGGTTTTTTAAAATAAAATAATTGCTTCCTATTTCCTCCGACTTCCTACCTTCTTTTAAATTTACCTATTTCTACGCATCTTCTAACATGTATATACTTTGATTCACGAACGGTTAAACAACGTGCTAAGATAGCACGTAGTTAGGGCACGCCCAATTTGTTTTTATAGCTGTCTAATATTAATTTTGCTACTTCTACCCGCCCGTTTAAGCAAGGTTTTTCTTCTCCTAGCGGTTGTGGTTTTAGCAGATGTTTTTTTTATATTTTCTCCAATATTTATTGCCGACCAGGGGCGGGTCCCTTAAAACGCGTGTGATCAGTGCTGTCTCAGCCGTTGTTTAAACTCTTGTTATTTTTTTAAATTATGGTTTTGCTTAAAAATTTCTCTGAGACTCTTTTTTTAGATAGAATACTAATATTAAAGAGTTTTATGCATATTGCTTGAAATAAAATTTAATAAAGCTTTAAACCGTAGTAAGGATTTTTTGCTACCCGTAACTAGGAGTTATTGTTTTAATAGTTTGTATATACAACAAATATGTATAAAATTAATAGATATCTCAGTTTGTGCCATGTAAACAAAAGTTCTGTTAGATTTTTTGAGAAAAACCCAGAAATTAAAACATTAACAAGAGTTTTAAACAACGTGCTAAGATAGCACGTAGTCAGCACGCGTTTAGTGGACCCGCCCCAGAGGTTTAGTCATAGTTCGGTGCCAGTACATTTTTACTCTTGCTTCATCTCATAGGCCGTTTTTGAACCGGTGTCAAATTTAATCCATTAAAAAATGTTAAATTTAGCTTTTTAGAAAACTGAAGTATAACATTTTTAGTGGGCATCAATTTTTACCTCTGGAAATGAAATTGATCACGCCCCAGGGGGATTAAATTAAACTGATTTAGCAGGGGTTTAATTTAAAATTCTGTGCTCAAAGCTAACACCTTCAATGGTTAAACCGAACCCCCTATCCACGGAAATAGGGTTTAAATTTATATATTTTTAAATCTCTTACCACTAACATTCCAGGCACCTTCAATTTGATAGGCAGCTGTTGCAACAGCCTAAAAGTTAAAAAAAACCTATTAGATTTTATTATAGTTAGCAGTTTATTTGTCTTAGATTTACTAGATTTACCACAAAGTTTTTTGCTTCAATTATTGATCATGCGTTTTTTGGTATCATTATCAAAAATATCCGTAAAAAATAGATTTCCATGCCAACCACTAAAAATAATGGCCCCTAATATTTGTAAATATTTAAAATTAATAATATTTGTATATTAAATAATAATTATCAAAAATTTTATAATTAATATTTTGGAAACTTTTAAACAGAATGATGTAAATATGTAATATGCTGTAAAAAGATTATTATCTTAGAAATAATTATTGCTGTCTTTTAAAAATATTATAAATATAATTGCTTTAAAAAATATAATTCACAAAAGTAAACCCAGGTTAAAATTTACGCAATTTCTTAAATATAAATTTTAAATCACCCGATAAGTTTTCATAAAAAATTTCTGGGTCTTTTCCATATTTAGTATTATGTCCAAGAAAAAAACATCGGTTATATTTACATATTTACATATTTTTTGAATAAGCATGGAAGGATTTAAAAGTCTTAAAACAATCTGTATTATTTTTAGTTTGTTTTATCCATATTATAATAATATACACATATGACAGTAAAATTTAAAAAAAATCTAAAAAACAAAAGCTTTTTATGAATAATAAAACACAAAGTACAAAAGTTATTTAGCATATATTTTAGTGTGCTTATAGTTGACTTTATTTGGTTTTTTTGAGTAAGACTTCTAGTCACAATTTTGCCCACTTTAAAAAGTAATTTTACAAACACAAAATAATAAACACTATCATTAATCATTTATTTATCATAAAATCCGTAAAAGTATGTTCTATTAATTTTTCAAATTTTTAAAATTTAATTTGTGTAAATTAAACATGATAGTCAAAACCTCCCAGTTGAACGGAAATTATTCAGTATTAATATTTTTTACAGAGTTATAACGTATTAGAATCACTTCTGGGGATTACTTTTCCCAAGCACTAATTGGCTAAAAGTGATTTTTATAGCTCCTCCCACAACCATTCCCACGGAGGAAAACATATATGACGTGATCACGAATACTATACGACATTTTGAGGGTCCTTAAAATCCTGACGTGAAAAAATTTTCTATAAAA
>JASAMX010009895.1:0-17500 GCA_030248175.1 Microlaimidae sp. YZB2_3 | reverse complement strand
TGTGGGAATCAACCTAAAGAAATGCCTAAAGTAAATTCTTTTTACTATTTATAGATTTTTTATTTTCAGTCTTACAAACACTCACACACACGCGCAAACAAACAAACAAACACGCTCGCAAACACACACGCACTAACGCACGCACGCACGCACGCACGCACGCACGCACGCACGCACGCACGCACGCACGCACGCACGCACGCACGCACGCACGCACGCACGCACGCACGCACGCACGCACGCACGCACGCACGCACGCACGCACGCACGCACGCACGCACGCACGCACGCACGCACGCACGCACGCACGCACGCACGCACGCACGCACGCACGCACGCACGCACGCACGCACGCACGCACGCACGCACGCACGCACGCACGCACGCACGCACGCACGCACGCACGCACGCACGCACGCACGCACGCACGCACGCACGCACGCACGCACGCACGGATGCACGCACGCACGCACGCACGCACGCATGCACGCACGCATGCATGCACGCATACACGCACGCATGCACGCACGCATGCATGCACGCATACACGCACGCACGCACACACGCACGCACGCACGCACGCACGCACGCACGCACGCACACGCGCAAACATACGCACACACACACACACACACACACACACACACACACACACACAAACACACACACACACACACATACACAAACGTTTAAGCTTAAGCCTGTTGGTGAAAGGGATGTTTTAACACTAAGATTTTAGAATAAAAGTTTAGGTATAATTATAGTAAAATTTACTGGATTGTTTGATGTTTTTGTAGAAATTGTTAACTTATTGATGTATAAGCTTAACGTCATAACTGTGAGCTGTGAAGATATGAGCAACTTCCGTTTATATGGAAGGGTTTTGACTAGTGATGCTCCCCGGAGCTCTACTTTTAGAAACTCTGGAGCAACCCTCAGACCTCCGGAGCTCCGGGGCTCTGGAGGTCCGCCCTATTTTTGTACTAAATTCATGAATAATTAATGATTGATGTCATAGATTATTTTTGCCAATTTTTTTTGTATATTAAATTTTTTTCAAACTTATTTAAAACGCTAGAAATAGTCATAAAAATGCAAATAGAGTAACTTTAAATGTATTCAAAGTTTAGATAAGCTTAAAATCGCTCATTGAAGGGGCGAAGCTCCGGAGCTCTTTCCGCTTTTAATGGCGGAGCATGATATTGGATGGTAGGAACATCACTAGACTTTTGACCATCGTGTTTGCAGTAATTCTTTTTCTTATCATGATGTTAGGGACCGTAAATATTTGTCTACGTACTAAATACGGTATATTATAAAATGGCAGCAAGTTTAAAGTTTACATTTGTAAACAAAAAAATATTATCTCCAGAGCTGTCTTGCCAATCGCTTGTTTGGTTTTCTTTTACGACCTAAACTGCTCATCATAAATAAAAGAGCCAAAATATTTTTGTTGGTTTTGTCGTTTGGACACCTTAAATGATATTTTTGGCATAAAATAATGTATAAACAGTTTTAAATTTCATAAAGTGCTTTTAAACCTGAAGTTCTTAGTAGCGACAAAAACATAGAACAATAACGAAAGCTACAACTGTTTTGCTATGAAAAAAATGTAGTAGACTGTAAAATAATAAAATTATGTTTGCAAATTGTAAGAAATGACATTAGATACTTTTTTTATTTTAGCAATTATTTTTATTTTATTTTTTGATTTATATATTTCGAATAAATATTAAAATAAAACACTAAATAAGAATTATTATTAATTAATGTTAATTTAAGCATAATTTTAAATTTTTATTACAATAACAAAATTTGTAATAAAAACAAAACTTAAAATTTACAAGTTTTAAGACGTTTTCTTTACATGTAGTAATGTTTAAACTAGCGGTGTTCCTACCCTCCAATATAATACTCTGGAGCTTCTGTCATTTAAAGCAGAGAAAGCTCCGGAGCTTCACCATATAAATGAACGATTTAAAGCTTTTTTAAGCTTGAAATGCATTTTAAACTACTTTATCTGTATTTTCAAAACTTTATTTATTGTTTTAAATAAGTTTTGGAAAAACTTTAGTTTATAAAAAAATTTTCACAAAAAATAAGGAGAAAAACAAGGCGGAGCTCCGGAGCTACGGGAGTTGCTGGAGCTTCTAAAATCATAGCTCCGGGATCTCTTGGAGCTCCGGAGCTTGGAGCTTCAGGGAACATCACTAGTTTAAACCAATCTATAAATAGAAATGGGCTCCACGGTGATTCCCTAACATCAAAGATTTTTTTAACTATTAAACGCCAATACTAACAGAAGCTTAAAGTTTTAAGTTATTAGCATGAGTATGGCTTTCTTTGGCACATGCCAAATTAATTCGTTATAAAATATTTAACCGTGTTTATGCAAAAAAAAACTTCGATTTCTAAATTTATCCTTTCTGACGGAATCTGGGATTACAATAACCAAATCAAATTTGAGGTTTCTGTCGTTTGGATACCTTAAAAGAAATATTGTCACGGGTTTTAAAATAATGTGCAGTATTTTTTTTAATTCAACATATTTTCTGTATTGATTTTAACAAAAAAAACTTTATTCGAAAACTCACTTCACCAGAAATATAAGTATAGTATAGTGTACAAATACGAGGTTGTGCGTTGGAACCGAATTCTCGAATGCTTTAAGTATAAATGACAAAAGTATTAATCAAATCTTTTTTTAATATAACTGCAAACTAGATTAAACTTATTTCAGTAAACAAACTCTAAAATTGAAAAAAAAACAACAAAAAATCTATTTGAAAAATTTGCAAGCACAAAAAATCCAAATCAGATTAGTTGACTGTAATGGAACTAGTGTTGTAAAAAGGATTGATTTTGGATTATTTTAAGTAAAAGTAAAAGTAATTTGAAAAATTTCAATAGTTAAGTAAGAGTAAGAGTAAAAGTAAATTTGTGAATTTTTAAAAGTTAAGTAAAAGTAAAAGTAAAAAAGTAATGGCAAAATCCATTACTTTTAGTACTAAAGTAAAAGTAAAAGTAAGACCTATTTTTTTTAAGTTGAAAAGTATGTAAAGTAGAAGAAAGTAAAAGTGAAAGAGAGGACAAGGTATTGGAGTTGGAGAGCTGGGTAGAGGTAGTTATGCTAGTATAGTATAATTTTATATAGGGTATTGGAAAGTATAGGGTGAGAGTGGTAGAGGATTTTATATTTTGTTTTGGGTTAGGGGGAGGGTTCGTTTCTTTTTCTTATTTTTTGTGTATGTGGAGGGAAATCGGGGAAGGGGAAAAGGAAAGGTTTGGATAAGGGGAGGAGAGAAGGAAGGGGTTAAGCGAGAGAAAAAAAAAGAGAAAGAGAAAAAATTTTATTTTTTTTTTTAAGTAAAAGTAAAAGTAACTTTTTACAACACTAAATGGAACCATTCGGGTGTTACTTTAATATTGATGTAAATATTTCTTACGTGCATATTATCATCCGTGACGCACAAATATTTTTATAGCCATTAATAACTCCGCCGGCTCGCAAATTTTCAAACCAAATTATGTCGGCTTTTTCCCGCATAAGTTTAAGATTTTTTTAGTCTTACTTAATGTCATCAGATGTATACAATTGCAGATCGTTTAAAATCTAATAACAATCAGAAAACTAAGTAAGTTTTTGATCAGCAAAGAAAATTGTTTTAATTCTAATCTAATCGCTACAACTTGAGCAAGGTTTTGCTAGTGAAACCGCATTTTGAATTTCATTTTCAAGTTTAATGATGATAATTGACAGGTCTCAAATTGCTACTTTATTTAAGATCCGATTGATAGTTCATCCAGTGTAAAAAATAGAAGTAAAAAAATTCATATTTAGTATTTTAAATGCGTTTTTGAAAACCAAAAGTCAAAAATATTAAAATATTCCTAAATATCAGTTGTATTTTTTCAAAATTATCACGTTGTTTTATATGTAAAGTATAATTTGTTTGACATTATATGAAACCGAAATAAAATACTGTTTATTTAACAAAACCATTTTTTTAACTGTTTATCATTGAATATTGGAAAAAATCACAACAGAGTGTCTGCATCCGTTGATGTAACTTGAGCAAATTCTTTGGAAGTTGATTTTGAAACAGACAAATGTTGTGCCAGTCTTTGCGTGATAGAGTTTGTTGATCTACGCAGACGTTCGTAGAGAGGCTGGCACATTTTAAGGGCAACCTAAATCGTAATAATTTAAAATAAGACTTAAATAAAAAAAAATTGATAAAAATATTAACTTTATTAATTTTTCGACTTTAAATTTTACTCAAAATGGAGTCGTTTATTTTTTTTCAGACAAAAATAAATTTTGAACCACACAATCCTGCTTGATGCTGTGCTTTCAAATGTTAAATCCTTATTTAAATCGTTCTAATTCAACAAACTAGAAAAAACTAATAATTTAATAATTTTTTAAATAATATTTATGTACGTCATAAGGCGGAGGGGGTTCCTCGTCGGAGTGGGTGTCGCTGGTTGGCAGAGTTCGGTAGGCTCCTCTGGACACGTTCATTAGACTCCCAATACTGAGGCTGCGACCGCCTCGATGTCCCTGTTCTCTGCCGTTGGGGGCGTTGCCGTCTGCAAAATTACAGTTGCTTTCACTATCATACAGTTTCCGTTACCTTAGCTTTTGTTCAGATAGGCAGTTTATGCCATCTTTAAATTTAAAATAAGTTTCTGGAAAGCTATTATTGATTGCCTTTATCTATTAGTATAGTCAAAACAAACTAATCTATGATTTTGAAAAAAAAATTTGTTTGTAAGAATTTTTTTGTTTTGTCATATTAAGTGGGCGCTACGAATATCGCATGTCAAAATAAAACTTGCATTAAATATTTTTTTTGTTTAAGGATATTTACTTAGAAAATCTTTTAATTTTTTTTCACTATACTGATGTTTTTTTTGTTTGAATTTGAGTATGGCTCAACTTAGTGCTTATTTTATAAGCCTTTGAGTCATTTTCTAGATTAAACCATGTTTGTGATCTGCTTGGCGGCCGTGGTCGGTTCGCAATTTTGTATTTTGTATTTTGATGTTGTGATGTTTTTTCTGGAATAAAGACTTTGACTTTGACTTTGAAAATGCCAATAGCTTCAAAATATTGCAAACGCAACTTGTTGGTTGTTTACGCGCGCTTGTTGACTTTACGTTATTTACTGGGTTTTTTTTACTAACTATTATAATTTTATGCAATGACTGAATTGGCAGATAACTTTTAATGTTAATTATGCCAGCAAACAACATTTTGTTAGCATAAAAATGCACGCTAAAGCTTTTACATTTTTGGTCTCAACAAAAACAAAATTTTTTAAAGTTGTCATTATATGCTAAAAATTTCTGTATTCTAATGCAGAAGAAGCCGTTTTACGTTTTGAAATTCAAAAGAACAAAATGGAACTGAGAATGCAACCTTAAAATGTTAATCATAATAGAAACGCTTTGGACAAAATTAATATTGTTCTTTGTAGTATTGCGCGCGCTCTATTGCTCCATAGTACAGGCAAAGATGCTTATATATATTTATAAAAGTTTATTGCTTAACTTAAGGTAATGCTACATGTTATAGTTTACACGTCTTTAGTTTTTCAAATTGGGAGAACTTTTTAAAGTAAATTATAAGTAATAATAAGATTTAAATTAATACATGAAATAAAATCCATTGTCTTTTTATGATTTAGGTTTCTTTCTTCAAAACTCTAAGAATCTCACTGATTATTATGGCAGCAGATCTTAAGCAATAGATTTAACGTAGTACCATCTTTATAAATTTTGAAAAACTAAACGCTAATTTTTTTATACGTTTTGAAGTTTCTTTTTTTATAAATAATCTATAGAAAAAAACCCTAGGTGACTTCGATGATTTTCAGTATTAAATTGACTATTTAACAATAAACCATTTAAAGTTTTCCGCAAAAATGGTTTAATATTAAAGATTAATTATATTTTATATATGTTTTGCTCTGTGGGACTGGTTGTGGGAGGAACTTATAAAATCACTTTTAGCCAATTAGTGCTTGTGGAAAAATTAATCTCCAATGGATGAAAGATCCCTTTTTTTCATTAGCCCTAATTGGCTAAAAGTGATTCTATAACGTTATATTATTGTAAAGAATATTAACACTGAACAATTTCTGTTTAAGGTAGAACTTCACAGTTTTTTTTTGACGACAAATCTTTTTGAATTACATCTTACTATACGTAGTTTGACCTGCTGATTCAATTTTTGACATTCATTTTTCTGTAAAAAAATGTTATCGTCCACAATCATCAAATAACATCAATAAAATACATGTCAAAAATACAAAACATTAAAAAAGTTTATTACCAAAAATATTCTATTTTTTCATTTTCTATTTAGCGTATCTTAAATAATAAAACATTTTTTTTAATTAATAAGCTAAAAAATAAAAAAAATTTTTTTTTCGGCGTTAAAAATATGGTCGAGCAACTATTCGAACCCATGGATCCGAGGATTCGAGCGCGATGCACTAACCACTCGGCTACTGGGTCCTCTGGGGTTTTCAATTAAAAGGAGCTTTTAAAGGAATGATTCAAAATGTAGTTTCTTGGCGTCAATTAAAAGAAAATTAAACGAAAATAAAAAAAAAATTGATTCTTTATTTTTAAACGAAAGTTTGGAAATAGTTAGATATAGGCTTTTACCATTTTTTTTATTATAAACGATTAAAAAAGGACTTCAGGATTTTTTTTACTATATATTTTTGTAAAAAAAGTCTTTTTTGCAATTTAAAAAAAATCCTGAGATCATTTTGAACCCAAACCACCTCTGAAAATTACCCCCTACATTACCCTAATTTATTATAATATTTCGCCCAAAAATAACGAATCAATTTTTTTTAAAGGCCTTATTGTGGTTTTCAGAGGTAGAATCCATGGACATCTGTTGCAAATTGTACAAAATTTTCGGTGATGTTTTTATAACCACTGGATAGCACAGATTCTTAACTTTTTATAGCAGCCCACTTTTATGGGCCAAAAATTAATATTTATAATGATATACGACTTGTAGTCCAAGTGGTCAAAACTGTGAAGTTCTACCTTAAATGGGAGGGTTTTAACTATCGTGGTAGTTTAACAATTATTTATCAAATTACTTAATTTAAAAAAATAAAAATGTAATTATATAAAAAGATAAAGTTGGCTAATTTTTGAAAATTTTGTGAAAAAGGGGGAATTAAAAAAATTTATGCGTTCTTATTCGTTTAAAAAAACGTCATTACCGCACATATAATTGGTCCGCTTATGTCTTCCAATCAAACTTACGAGGTCAGCCAGGTTCGGTTCACTTCATTTAGAAGCTTAATTTATTTTAATACCATGGGTATTTAATTTTATATTAAATAATGTTTGCACGTTAAAAAGTAAATACACAAAAGAAGCACTTTACATAAATAAAAATAAATAAACACACGCACTTGCTGCTTCACTAATCGTCTCTGAGACAGAGTGTTCACCATTGGCATTTGTGGTGCAGCTGCCTCTTCTTGGTCTGTTTATAGTCATACTAAGAGATCTGGGGGGCCCTCCTTGAATTATTATTGGTCTACCTAAACGAAAAATTAAGCTTAATCGTTTCATTTGACTTACTTGATTTATATGCCTTAAACCGTATATATCTAATAAGGCACCATTACAACAACAAAAAAAACAAAAAAATATTACACATAATAAGAATTAAATCTGTGAAATTTCATAACAAGGTTTATTTAATTTTTTGTAAATTAAATTAACAGTTTTCAATACACTATGGAGTTGTTGTTTTCAGGCCTTTCCAACTTCGATTGAAGTAAAAACTCAATTTGTTTTCATTGAGTTTGTAAACGGGCAAAACAGTAAAATTCTCACCAGACAAAAATAAAATAATAGTTTTCTAAATATCTAAATAAAAATTTGCTTTATTACCCTCAAGCATAAAAGCACCATAATTTGGAAAGACGTGTTCGTTGCATAGAACCTGGTCGCTGTTCCCTCTTGGTCTCCTTGGGTTAGGTCTGGTGTGCCTTTGTCTGGTCTCAATGTGGATAGTACCCGATCTGTCTTGAACTACCTAAATTATAAATATGCTAATTTTCTCAGTTTTCCACATATATTAAACGTATTAGGGAAGATTGTTACCCTAAAATGGGGGTCTAAAACTGGTGTGATGTACATAGAACACAACAAAACTAGTTATGCAGTAGACATTCATGTATATAGTATTCTATATCATGGAGGCAAACATGAGCCAGAACATTTAAAAAAAATGGAAATACAAGACATGTAAAAGTCTTCCTTTTCAAAAAGGTACATTTTTACCAGATTAAAAGTAAAAAAATTATGTGTAAGATCAGCACAGTAATTTTGTTAAATTGCATCTGCAGCCACACCTTGTAGAACAAATATTTTATGTGCTAATCGAAGTGTATCTTTAATTATTTCTCATATTTTATCTCATCTCATCTCATATCTTGCCATTATCGTTTTTATTGGCATTAAATCAATGTTAAACTTACAACTGACTCAAACCAACACCTTCTTTTTGGCTAATACATGAGATTAGGTGCTGTTGTAAACGCTGAGATGGTTAAGTAATGAAAAAACTTGAAAAAATAATTTTTCAGTTTTTTGTATTAAGACTATTAAGTTTCTATCAAACAAAGATGTTTAAACCCATTTTAGAGCCATAAATTTTAAATAAAAACTAGCCTTGAAAAATGCTCTAAGAACAGAGCAGGAAAAAGCGGCGATTTTTCCCCGGGCATATGTTTAGACAGAAAAGATGTGGGCTAGTCTGAGATGGACATTATGTGGACTATAGAAAATTTGCATTTGGTTTGGCCAGCTGGCCACTGAATAAAAATTTCTACAATATGATAATGATTTGTTTATACATTGAACTAATCACACAGCACTGTTGGATTTTTTTTAGTCTGGTGAAATGTAAATTAAAAAAGTTATACCACAGCAATCTTTGACAAGCGCGAAATTGCCAGTTTTTTAATTAGAAGGTCATATTTGTATATGTAAGAAACAACTATAAATTTGAAAAAGTGGCGATCTCGCGCTTGTCAAAGATTGCTGTGAGTATGATTTTTTTAATTGACATTTTATCAGACTAAAAAAATCCAACAGTGTTGTGTGATTAGTTCAATGTATAAACAAATCATTATCATATGGTAGAAATTTTTAGTCAGTGGGCAGCTGCCCAAACCAAATGCAAATTTCCTGTAGTCCACATAATGTCCATCTCAGACTAGTCCACATCCTTTCTGTCTAAACATATTCCCGGAGAAAAATCGCCCTTTTTTTCTGCCTTATTCTTAGAGCATTTTTCAAGGCTAGTCTACCCTTTTTCTAATTAAATAAAAAAGGCAAAAAAATTATAGTTTTAGCTGCGCTATGAAATATGCTTATAATCATAACTTACGTTATGTGGAAAAATTAGTCTCTGTACTAAATTTCGCAACCACTTGGAAACAATTAAACAATAAATAATGGCAATTAATAAGTGACACGGCACTGCAGGGCTAAATCGCCCCCTGGCGCTCTTGCGTCACTCTTGATTTAAATTATTAATTTAAAGAAAACTTATTTTTTGATTAATTTCCTTCCTAGCAAAAAAAATATTTAAAATATTTTGTTGTTTTTCACGTTTCCCGCTTGGTGGAGGCAGCTGGCACTGGAACTGGTGCGGTTGCCACGACCAATTGGAAACGAGCACAGCATTTTGCTAGTATTGTGCAGTTTTTTTAAGGAACTGTCCGCTCGCTGTTTGCTCTGTAGAATTCTTCTTGTTGCCAAAAGGCTGTTATTGTGCGGTCAGAAGCTTTTATTTTACTATTTTTGAATTTATTTTTTTGATCAATAAATCAATAACAAGGATCTAAATGAAAAAAAGTGGCTCTTAAGAAAGTTGCGTTAGTTTTTCTTCTTTCCAATGAGCCCATGTTTATTTTTGATCCATCGGTAACGAAGGAGGAATATCAAGTTTAAGAATTGAGCGTTAGAATAATAATAATAATAAGAAGAAGAAGATGAACGTGAATTTCAAAATACCCACGTTTTGAATTTGAATTTGAATTGAATTTTACCACGTTCTCTAATTATGGTTGGCGAAATCGCCCCGTGGCGCTCCCGCGCCACCCATTATAACCGGATAACTCAGTAAGGACGGGCTTCCTTAGTTGGGAACAAAGATTTTTAGAATCCACCATCGAGAATTTTGCTGCTTCTTTCTTATCTGCTTTCCACCCGTCTCATACCTTTCTCTCTTCTAAAATCTACCTGTTTTTGACATTCTTCTTACATGGCCTCCGAAACAAATTTAGCTGCCTCCTAACTGAAAATATTCACATGCAAATGCTTTAATATAAAAGGCAGTTCCAGCTGCCAAGCTGTCTTTCAGCCATTTATTCTGCCTCTTACCTGCCTCCACCTTGCCTAATAATAGACTATTTCGACATAAGACGTTTTAAACAGTAAAATTCCAATACACATTAGGCCGAAAGTTGAATTTAAAATTATATTTAAATGAAAACTTCTGTTATTTTTTCAGTGTAAAATAACGTGTAAACACTAAAGGAAAAATATGAATTTGATTGGATTTGTAATAATGTAGTTATTAATGTTTAATTTCGTAAAAATTCGAACATAAAAAATAAAATTACGATCATAACCGAGCACTAAATATATAAGTAGGATTTTACTCGAGAAAAGAGATGGTCCGATGGTCTAGTGGCTTGAGGCGGTCAGCTTCAGTGTGCAAGGTCGGGATTTCGAGTCCCAATTAAGCGTATTTTTCATTTTTTTGTACCGGGACGTATAATTTATATTTAGTTTTTTGTGGTAGATAGAATATAGCTGCATAATACTTACTTGTTGTTTTTTTTTAGAAAAATATCTAAAAAGATCGGAGTTTTTTTATTAAATTCAATTTTAATAAGTTTAAATAAAATTTTGATAAGTTTAAATTCCCGGGACAAAAAATGAAAAATAAACTTCATAGGGATTCAAACTCCCGACCTTGCAGTCTAGAGCACCTCAAACCACTAGATCATCGGACCATCTGCTGAGTAAAATCCTACTTATTTATTCGGTGCTCGGTTATGATCGTAATTTTATTTTTAATGTTCGCGTTTTTTACGAAATTAAACATTAATAACTACATTATTACAAATCCAATCAAATTTATATTTTTCCTTTAGTGTTTACACGTTATTTTACACTGCAAAATTAATAGAAGTTTTCATTTAAATATTATTAAATTCAACTTTTGGCCTAAGGTGTATTGAAATTTTACTGTGTAAAACGCTTTATGTCAAAATAGTCTATTGCTTCCGAGTCTGGTTTAACTGCCCCCTAAAGGTCTCCAATCTATCAGTGGCAGCTTCAAGAACCGTCTTTACCAGAATATCAAATATGGCTTAGTTGATTCGGTTTAGAAATTTAAATCTGAGAAAACTTTTAGTTGATGAAACTTGGAGCCAGTTCATTAAAGTGATTTTTAAATAAAAAATTAAGCTAAAACGGCAACGCTAATCCGGCCGTATCCTAAATTTTAATTTCCATCTAACAAAGAATTAACTAATTAAAGTTAAAATCATTCTGGCTGAAATTAAAGGCGTAAGCGCTCGCCGTCATGAAGAAATAAAGATTGAACGCGCGAGAATAAAAAGAAGAAAAATAGTTGCCAAAGATGATGTAACCAATTATTATTAAGTTGCGTCAGCTGTTTCTCTCCACGTGATATTTTCTCAAATAACGAGTGGTTACTTTACCACCTAGCTATTTTCACCCTGATAGAATTTATCTTTAAACTACATTTTCTAAAATGTATTCAATCACAAATTTCCAAAGCTTTTGTTTTTTTATTATGCACTTACTTGACTTTGACAACTGAGAGGATTCATGAGCAAAGCTTCCGAATAACTCGGAACGATCACATAATCCCTTTCCTGTTGCAGCTCTCGACTCTCCAGTGTTGAAGACCGCGTGAGAGGGCCAGTGTAGTTTTGACTGGAAGGAGACAAGTAATTGGTTCCATATAATTTCGTTACCTAAAATTGTCCGCGTGTGAAATTATGAAAAATAAAATCGTATTCAAATAAAAATTGGATTTTTTACGCATGATTTATTTTTCCGCACTTTTTAGTTGCTTCTTGTTTGCTCCTTCACAAATCTTGCTGCACTGCAACTGTTCTCGACCTGCTTCCTATCTCTTTATGCTTTTAATAAACATATTTTTGCTCTTTTTCAGGACTTTATTTTGCTTTCTAAGTGCCTTCAAAGATCTACCCACCCACCTGAATTTAGATAAGTTGAAATCTAACGGCCTACAAACTATCAGATGTAGAAGAAAAAGCCGTGTTACTGATTTTATTGTGAGCATTGGTAGACACATATCATATGAAAGTATGATTATTAACATTATACCAATTCTAGGAAGAATTGTTCAGCAATTTAATTCTAAACAACTTAAAACCTACAACCTAAATATTACAATTTACAGATTTTTACTCTTTTAATATGGCTACATTGTGGCTAATAGAGAATTTGTAGCATCTCTATATTATAGTAAGTTAAAAAATTCCCACCTGATAATGAACATAGGCTGTTTTGTACTCTATCAATACTCTAAGAGGCCAGCTACACATAATTAAAGAACAAATCCAAAAAGTCCACTGACTGGTGTACCATGGCCGTCGTCCACTGTTAAAAACAACCATGAAGTCTTTAAAGGCTATGCCAGAAAGATCTAAGCCTTCTCTGACTTCCATGTAATCGTCTCTAAGCTCGTTTTCTTGAAAGAACCTGAAATAAAAGTAAAATAATAGCCAATTTGTTTATTAAAATGGTTTTTCAATTTTTTTCTTTCATGAAATACTTTGTTGTTTTTAAACTTCTTTTAAAATGAAACTTAAAGCTAATTCACAAATAAGAATTAAAATAAACTTAGAACGCAACTTACGTTTTTGCAACTATCTTTAACGTTTTAACGAAAGTTTTTAAATATTTCATACGACATTTTTATTAATTGTTTAGAAAATAAGAAGAAATACAGGCCGGAGGTTTGGAACTCCGAAAAAACCGTAATTTAGAAAATTAGAACATGACTGCAAAGCTCTTTGAATATATTAGATAAAATAAGATTAGAAACTTTATTGCACACGTTACATTTTAGTAACTATATAGCACAATATGAAGAATAAATTTAGGACAGAGATTTAGAGCTCGGAATCCGAATTCTTGAAACCAAGAACTTGACTCGGAAGATACGTGGAACGTCATTACTATTTTCCTTTAAAAGTATTTGCCAATTTTAAAATATAAATCATCTTGTTACTTTTTAATGCTACTAATAAAGGTATTAACCCTTTGGGATTTTTTCGTCCCATGCATAAAAAACCGATGCATATCTGCGGAATGTATTCCAGTCAGTGCTGCAATGTGTTAAACTCCGCGTCGATAGCGAGGAAGCGCGGAATTCAACACATTGCAGCACTGACGTGAAATACCTTCCGCGGATTTGCAGTGGAATGAATTCCAAACGGTTAAAGGCGCCTTTTCCGTTTTAAACTGATTAAACTATAAAAAAAGGACAAATACCATAAATATTATTTATCGCAAAATCGAAAAAATCTTATTTCACAAAAAAGTTTCGGAAGTTTCGAAAACAGCTTATTTTACAAAAAAAATTGACAAAAAAATCTATCATATCACTTTTTTATTATTTATAAAATTAGTAAAAAATAGAGCGGAACTCTGGAGGTTGAAAATCTCAACCTCATTTAGAGGACCTTTAAAGAAGTTTGTGACCTTTAAAGAAGTATTTTGTGTTTTTTTTTTTTACTTAAATTATTAATTTTGCCAAAATGAATCAAATTTACTTATTTTCCAAAAAAAATAAACTAGGGTTTTCTTTATTTAATGTTATTTTTTTAATATATCTCGAGAGGTTCCGAGCAAACACAAAAAAAACACATTTATTTCAGTTTACAGGTTTTGAAATAAAGATGATTTGAGTAATCCCCTATCTTATTCGTTTTCAATTCGTTTTCCTTATTTTGATGAACCCGTAGCCAGATTCTCTAATCTTAAACAAAAAACTTCCGAATATATTAGAACACAACTATTTCTGAAAATATCATTTTTAAATTACGAGACGTCTCCAAATTTACATAACACCACTCAATTTGTTACGTGACCCAACAAATAAAAAATTTACTTTTAATATAATAAAATAAATTATGTACCTGGCTCTTTGCTCTTCAAATTCGCTGGCAGCTTGTAAGTTGGCAAATACAAAACCTTTTGAGAACTTAATTTTAGTAACAGGACTAGTTTCCAGTGATACAAGTTTTTTTGATATATCCTAAAGTGAAAATAAATATTAAAAACTGTTGAAGAATCCCAACTAAACAGGTTGTGTTGTTTATTTATTTAATGAAAAATTGTCGAAGAATAACCGATTAAAAATTATTTATTTAGCGCCATTTCTAGTAAAAAAATTTCGGACATCTAATTTTGTAGCCAATTACTTATTTTAATTCGGTGTCATATGATGCCCATTTTTTATTCTGTAAACACAAATGCACCAGGCTGTTTTTTTTCTAAATAAATTAATAAGCAATCCCTTCTTTTTTTGCATGATAAACCGTTCTAAAACGGTTAAGAACTACGCCTATTTGTTGTGATCCAATAAATTGTTTTGTATAAACAGTTTATTTTTATCCAATTGTTTATTAAATTAAGTAATTTACACCATTGACAAAAATATTGAAAAAAATGAGCCGAAATTTTTGTCGTAATCTATTGACTAACTATAATCAAATTGCATAAATTGAGAAAAAAATATAACTGCATATTGTTCAAACTCAGTTACTGTGGTGCATTAAATTTGGTTGCTCTACAATATGATATTTAAATAATTTCTTTTTTAAAACATTTTGTGCTAAGTGCATTAATAATGGCACAGCCTAATTTGGTAAGTGTGGTTTACTGGGGGCAGTGGTTGATTGTTGTAACTCACTGGTAAGGAACTGGTGGTATGCTGAAGGTTTAATCCGACTTAAAGTTAATCTAAGATTAGCGATTGTCGACACACAGTAAACATACTAGCAGTATCGATTAGATAATCTAGTTTAACGAATTTAATCTGAGATTAGGTTTAATCTCAGATTAAATCGTCACTAACTCGAGATTAAATTATTAATTTATGCAAATTTTTAAACCACCTCCGTAGGTGGATTAAAAATTTGCGGGTTTTTCCCGCTAATCTCGGATTAGTGACGATTTAATCTGAGATTAAGTCTATTAACTCTTTTAACCTAGATTACTTAATCAATACTGTTAGTATGTTTACTGTGTGTCGACAATCGCTAATCTCAGATTAATTTTAAGTGGGATTAAACCTTCAGCATACGACCCCTGATGTGAACGTATGATAATTAAAATAATGATAAGCTCTAAATGCGCATTTAAATTATAATCACAATGGTCAAAACCCTTCCATTTAAGCCGAAGTTGTTCAATGTTAAATATCTTTATATTATCTTAACATTATAAAAAGATTCTATAATGTTATAACGTTAAAGAATCACTTTTAGCCAATTAGCGCTTAGGAAAAAAATGGAGATCTCTCATTCATTGGAGATCAAATTTTTCCCAAGCACTAATTGGCTAAAACAGCTCCTCCCACAACCATTTCCACAGAGCAAAACATATATGACGTGATCACGAATACTATATGACATTTTGAGGGTCCTTAAAATCCTGATGTAATAATTTTTTTCTATCTAGCGGATTTTTTTTACATTACGGTAGAAAATTCATTTTAAACAAGAATACAAACATTAAAAAATTTTTTTCCAAACTTTATTACTTATAAGTGGAAAATTATAAATGAATATCAGAAACCATTTTTTCCAAACCACATTATCGATGTCTGGAATGATCTTCGTAATAAAAAAATGCAATACTTTGAAAGAAAGTTATTAACCTTTATCTATTGACTAACTATAATCAAATTGCATAAATTGAGAAAAAAATATAACTGCATATTGTTCAAACTCAGTTACTGTGGTGCATTAAGTTTGGTTGCTCTACAATATGATATTTAAATAATTTCTTTTTTAAAACATTTTGTGCAAAGTGCATTAATAATGGCACGGCCTAATTTGGTAAGTGTGGTTTACTGGGGGCAGTGGTTGATTGTTGTAACTCACTGGTAAGGAATTTTCGTACAGCAGGTTATAAAAAGTATAAATAGATTTTTAAGGTTGAAGAAAGACGACACAAATAATTCAAAGAGTCTATTACTGAATTTAAGAAAAAAATAATGTTTGTTTATTTAAATTTGTCAGTTTGGCAAGAACTACTAAAAGTAAAAGTAAAACAAGTAATATCAAACAAACTTATAAAAACGTGCAGTCCATTCTTAAGGTAATATGCGGCTAAACTTCACTAAAATTCGAGGTCGTGGCGCAGTGGCAGAAAGTTTCTTTTGCGCACTAAAGATTCCGAGATCAAGAACCGTTGAAAAAGCTATACTGGGATAATAACGGTTGTGCTAGTGCTATGAATAGTATTTGGTTGCGTAGTTAGAGTGAAGTAATACCGGACTTAAGTATCGTGTTTTATGCAAAAATTTAGAAAAATTTATCTTATTTTGAAAAAAATAAAACTTAGTGTTTAAATTATCGTGACATTTCTATAAAGTTTTATGTTACGAGTTAAAAAATATATAACAAAGATATTCAAATTTGTTTTTATCATACTAATGAAAAGTTTTTACAAAAGCTTAATTTTAAATCTAGGACGTTATAATGATCTAAGAATACTTTGTTATTTATTCAATAAATTAAATAATAAAACGATATTGAGCTTCTGCTCCGGAGCTACAATAATCTAAACTCTAGAAAACATCACTAACGTTTTTTTTTGTTAATTAATAGAGCATATTACTAAGAAAATTTCGCGTTGTTACTTAATAGGCCACTTCACACTTACGCACAATGCACAAAGCATTAAAACCCCGAAAATAGGTGTTCACACTTACGCACAATGTACGATGCATAATGCATCATCGGACTTGGAACGGCATTCCAAGTTTTGCGCGAGTAAGCAGCGCGCTTCGAAATTTAATACGTATTTTTTCCGCAAAGTACCTACATTGAGAACTTTTTTGCAAGCGGTCGATTATGACGTATATGCAAATTTTAAAAATAATCTTTAAGGTTAAAAGACAAAACTTTAGTTTGAGTTTTTTTTGTCAACTTGGAATTGAAGCAACGCTATTCTTTGTTAGATTTCGTTTTTTAATAAAAGAAACAAGCAGTTTTGGCTGAAAATTTGTTTTGGTGCATTATGCATTGTGCGTAAGGTGAACAGGTACTATAATGCACTGTGAATCGTGCATTGTGCTTTGTGCGTAAGTGTGAACGGGCCTTAAATTAAAATCAAACAATACGTAACTGAACGCTACTAC
>JASAMX010009894.1:0-16546 GCA_030248175.1 Microlaimidae sp. YZB2_3 | reverse complement strand
TATTTCCGGACACATTTCGCACCGTTATATTTTTCGAATCCAAAAGGGAATTGTAAACGCCCCGTTCCGCCAGGAAGGGAAAGTTTTAGATATTTCGGCGATAAGTTCCGCCCCGCCCCGTCCAGCCTTTTGCGGTATGCTCCTCGGGGACAATTGGAACTTTCCACCATATTACGCACTTTGACGAGCACGTTTAATCTAGGAAAATGGTTTTAAAAATGTTCGGAAATATCTCTCTCGTTTAAAAAAGTTTTCAACAAATTGTTGCTCAGTCTGACACAATGAGTCAGATGCATCGTAGTATTTCGTGTAATTGTGATTTTTTCACATTTTTAACACAAAATTTAATATAAACAAAACGACAGGGCAAAGTTGTGTTAATTTTATATTTCGTATTGTGAGTCTTTCTCGTGTCAGAGTAAAAACGACGAAACGGTAAATGTCGACGAGACGAAAAGGGGGAGACGCGCAGACGATTTTTCGGCAGAGTTCTACTGTTCTTTTTTATATAAAATGTGCGTTTTTTTTGGGGAGACGCGACTTAAAATATGAGGAAAAGTTAAATTTTTTTTATTGTGTCGGGTAATATTGTAATGACGCGCAAAAAAAAAACCACCGAACTACTTGGCAAATTTACAAAGTTTAGTTTTGCTGTTTATATAACGAGAAGTTATATTTCCCCGCGAAGAAAACGCTATAGAAATAGTGATGTCAATTTTCATAGTTTCGAGCACTGAGAAATTTCCAACTTCAGGAAGTTTAGAGTTTTCCTTCCAGATAGTTTTCTGTTCTATTTTTCGGTGCTGGTTCAAAACTCAATTAAAGTGTAATAATATTATGTTTTTTAACATTTTTTTTAACTAACAATTTTTTTTTTAAACAACAAAAACGTTAAAAAATAGGATCATCAATAAAGAAAGAGCCATATGTCGAACTTATACGGTACTGTACCCTAAACGGCTTTCAAAGTTAATTTAAAGTATAATAAATAGGAGTTTCATTTTGTATAAAACATGGCGTTTCGCAAAACGAAAAATTAAAAAACAGTTTTATGGTCATTAACTGGGTTTTAAACAGGAACTATTTAGAAATAATTTAATAATTAATTTCCATGTTCGTTTTTTCCAAATACCAATTAAAGAAGTTCGCAAAAAATGCAAAAAAACAATAGGAAAAACAATATGTGTGAGATTTTTTGCAGTTTGCCTAGTAGAGTGTAGACAAAAAATACGGTAGGCGGATTAATAGCAACTTGTATTCCCGAAAAAAAATTTATCAAGAGAGATTGCAAACGCAATACTAAAAAAAAAGAGAAAATATAGCTCGGGGGGGGGTAGATCCACCGGTCAAAAAAGGATAGAACATAAAAATATTTCATTTTTAAAATATATTACTCACAGAAGTTTGCTTATTTTTTTTGGAACCTGAAAGGGGGGGCCCAAAAAAAGAAAACCCAGACTCCGGAATACCTACCGTAAAATACCTTGTTTCCAAGTGCACTGGTTCTACTTAGGCGCGTTAATACCTTTTATCACGGCGGGGGCTCCGGGAAAGGATATTATTATTATTAGGACCGGCTGACGTTCTAACCTCCTAAAACTTTTAAAGGGAAAAATAACCAATTTTATAATCACTTAAAATTACTTCATAAATTAATAGTTTTCGTTGAAAACGAATCAATTCAAGTTTTATCTTAATATTCGATGCGAGATTCACGATTTTTTTTGCATTAAAATTCAAATAATTATAATTTTGACAAAAAAATATGACCGAAACAGTTTTTTGCTTAGAAATCGATATTTTCATAAAACTCGATGCGTGTTGCGCGCGGCGCTCCAGCTCGGCCCAGGATGGAAAAAAGTTAATTAGATGGTTAAGAGGGGGAACCTTTATAACGCCTAATTGCAGTATGTGAGTGCAGTTTGGGAACCTTGATTTACAAAGGATATAAACATTTGGGAAAAAAGTGCAACAAAAATTTCACCAGACGTTTTGTTTATAAATGCAAGTTGTTACCTGTTGTGTTACTGTAACATAATGTAGAACCCTAATATCGAAGAGACAAAATCGTATCAGTGCTTTGAAAATTATACATTGCTAATCAATGATTTTTTTGAAAATTTAACTGCAGTTGGGTCATTGTTTTTAAATTGGCAATGGGGAAGACCGCCGAATTAATGGGTATAAAATTTTCTTTTGCACAAGTCGTTACACCTTGGAAAGCACTACTCCCATCTTGTGTCGATTCTTCTATGCATTCAAGAAGAGTTTCGAAACTGACTTAAGAAGCGTCTCTAACCTTTAAAGTCATATCAGATAGCCATGTTCATTGATAATTAGTTACAATTGTGAATTTCATATTGGCGGCAATTAAGTCAGATTTGATGTTGTTGATGAAAAAAAAAAGAAAAAAATAATAAAAAGAGAAAAAATAAACACAATGAAATGATGAAAGAATAAGAATTAAACTAAACTATAAAACTATGCTTAGTATGATATTAATTCTGTTACCGTATCATTAAAAAAAAATTAACATGTTCAAAAAAACAAAAAGAAAGACCACAATTTTAAGCTTAAGTAAGCTTAAGTAAGCTTAAGTAAGCTTAAAATTGTCAATTTAAATGAACGGGTGGAGCTCTCTTTGTTAACATGTTTTAATTTTTTTTTTAATGATCAGATAACAGAATTAATATCATACTAAGCATAGTTTATGCATAGTTTAATTCTTCTGTTTTCATCATTTCATTGTGTTTATTTTTTTCTCTTTTTCTATTTTTTTTCTTTTTTTTTCATCAACAACATCAAATCTGCGACTTAATTGCCGCCAATATGAATCACAATTGTAACTAATTATCAATGAACATAGCTATCTGATATGACTTTAAAGGCTTAAAAAGAGCGCTTATTTAAGTCAGTTCCAAAAATTTCTTGAATGCATCCAAAGAATCGACAGTTACTTGAGATGGAAGTAGATTGTTCCAAGGTGTAACAACCCTATTTGCAAAAGAAAATTTCCTTGCATTAATTCGGCAGTCTTCCATTGCCAATTTAAATGGATGACCACGGGTGGGCTGCAGGTTAAACTTAAAAAAATCATTGGCTTGCAAATTGTTTAAGCAATGTATAATTTTAAAGCACTCATATAAATCAATTTTGTCTCTTCGATCCTTTAATCTTTCTAAACCTAGGTAATTCAGTCTATGTTCATAACCAACAGGTAACAACTTGCATTTATAAAACAAACGTCTGGTGAAATTTTGTTGCACTTTTTCCAAAATGTTTATATCCTTTTGTAAATAAGGGTTCCAAACTGCACTAGCATACTCCAATTAGGGCGTTATCAGTTAAAAGGTTGCCCTATTTAGGCCGTGTAATAACTTTTAGTATGACCAACTGGCACATATAAGGGAGCGCCGTAAATAAATAGAGCTCTAATAAAATAGCGATTTCTAAGCAAAAAACTGTTTCGTCATATTTTTTGTCAAAATTATAATTATTTGAATTTTAATGCAAAAAAATCGTGAATCTCATGGATATAATAAAACTAAAGTATGTGGTTATTTATAAATTTTTGACAAAACTAATAATTTATTAAGTGATTTTAAGTGAAAATAATTATAAAATCATTCTTTTCCCTTAAAGTTTCAGTTAAAGCGCATCCTAATTGGTGCCATTTGTCCCTTACCAGAGCCCGCCGTAATAAAAGGTATTACGCGCCTAAGTAGAACCACTAGTTTGGAAACAAGGTCGTATTTAGGGTATCCGAGTGCCCTATGTTGGGTTTGCCCTTTTTAGGGTGTGCTTCAGTTCGGATAGCAAACTTATCTGAGTAATATATTAAATCAAAATATTTTTATGTTATATCCTTTTGACCATGGATCTACCCACAATTACAAGCTATATTTCTTTTTTTAGTATTGCGTTTGCAATTCTTGATAACAGTTTTTTTCGGGAATGCCGGGTATTAATCCGCCTCATACTTATTTTTTGTCTACACTGTCTTTTAGGCAAACTGCAAAATCTCACACATATTGTTTTATTGTTTTGCGTTTGCGATTCTTTAATTGGTATTTAGAAAAACGACGTGGAAATTAATTATTAAATTATTTTTATTAAATAGTTCCTGTTTAAAACCCAGTTAATGACCATCAAAAAGTTATTATAAAGTTTTTTTTTAATTTTTTTCGTTTTGCCTAAACGCCATGTTTTATACAAAATAGAAATTATTATTATTATACTTCAAGTAACTTTGAAAGCCGTTTAAAGGTGCGGTCATATAACTTCGACATATGGCTCTTTCTTTATTGATGATCCTATTTTTAACGTTTTTGTTATTTAAAAAAAAATTGTTAGTTAAAAAAATGTTAAAAAACATAATATTATTACACTTTAGTAATTTTTAAAACTAGCACAAAAATAGAACGGAGCTCTGGAAGGAAAAACGCTCTAAAGCTCCTAAAGTTGGAACTTTACTTCAGTGCTCGAAACTATGAAAATTAGTCGCTATTCACTATTTCTCTATAGCGTGTGTTTTCTTCGCGGAGATGTGACTTCTCTAAAAATTATGGACAGCAAAGCTAAACTTTGTAATTTTCCCTAGGTCGGTTTGTGGTCGGTGGTTTTTTTTTTGTTCACATCATTACAATATTACCGACACAAATCACGAAATTTAACTTTTTCGTCCATACTATAAGTAGCCACATTCTCCCCAAAAAAACACACGTTATAAAGAAACAGTGGATATCGTTTTCTGCAAAAAATCGTATACACAGTATACCCTCTCCCCTTTCGTCTAGTCGACATTTACCATTTCGTCGTTACTCTGACACAAAGAGTCACAATCAATATAAAATTAACGCGACTTTGCCTCGTTTTGTTTATATTAATTTTGTGTTAAAATATAAAAAGAGTCACAATTACAAATATTTTACGATGCATCTGACTCATTGTGTCAAAGTAACGACGATTTGTCACAAAGTTTTTTAAACAAGGGAGATCTTCCGAACATTTTTAAAACCATTTTTTCCTAATGTAAACTAAACGTGCTCACTGCGAACTGCGTAATAGTGGAACAGTGTCCCGAGGAGCATACCGCAAAAGAACGGCAGGGCGGAACTTATCGCCGAAATCCATTCTAAAACTTTCCTTTCCTGGCGAACGGGGCGTTGCGACTCCCTTTTCGATTACGAAAATTATAACGGCTCGATCTGTCCGGAAATCGTTGTGTTAACAAGTTTTAAAAATGTTGTTCGGGTTTTTTTAACGACCGCGCCATCGCGCCGGCTCCGGCTGCGTGTTAAAATTGTATATAAAAATTCATTCGCGCGCGCCTACCGTGGCCGTGTGCATTGTAATCCGGCTAATCAGGCGGTAATTTCGGCAAAACACGCGTAATATCGCAATTTTGCCGTTATTTTCGACTGAAAGAATTTTTAAAAGCTAGAAAACGGCAATTTGAATTTTGAATGTAGGTATTAGTAATTTCGCTTAGTCCAGTCTATGAAGAATCACGACGGTTAATTCCATGTACACAAAGGTCTCAAGCAGATTTAAAAATAATTTGTATATGATGTTGGTTAACAAAAAAAAACACCATCATAACGCACGAAAATAACATAAACATAAAACAATTTTTTTTAAAAGATAGCTGGTTGTGCATATTTTGTTTCTTCCTCATTTTTTCAGGTCTTATACAAATTATTTTCAATTCTTCTCGAGACCTTTGTGTACATCAAATTAAACGTCGTGATTCTCCATACGTCCTAGTTTTATTCCCCGGGGAATCTGAGCTTCGGAGCTTCGTTTTATTTTTCTTCTAATTTTTTAAATCATTTAATAAAAGGCAAATCGGGCCGTAATTTCGGCCAAACGCGCGTAATATCGTAATTTTGCCGTTATTTTCGACGGAAAGAATTTTTATAAGTTAGAAAAGGGCAGTTGAAGATGTGAATATGTGAAAGTTTTCTATTGATAATTTTACCTAGTCTGGTCTACACGTGCTAATGATATTTTTCCGGGTTTTAAGCTCCAGAGCTCTGCCTTATTTTCGTTCGAATTTTCTGAATAATTACACAGCAGGCGAATTTTGCGATAATTTACGCCAAATGCGGGTAATATTAAAATTTTTCCGTTATATTCGGCTAAAGGAATTTATATGAGCTAGAAAACGAGAATCGGAGATGTAAATGTGCAAAAGTTTTGTATTTATAATTTTTTTAGTGTGTTCGACACGTGCTAGTGATGTTTTTGGGGCTCCGAGCTCCGTAGCTGCACTCTATTTTTATTTTAATTTTCTGAATAATTACATAGCAGACGAATTGCGCGGTAATTTTCGCAAAATGCGCGTAATATTGCAATTTTTCCGTTATTTTCGGCTGAAAGAGTTTTTATGAATTAGAAAACGGCAATTGGAGATGTAAACGTGCGAAAGTTTTGAATTGGTAATTTCGTCTAGTCTTGTTTATACGTGCTAGTGATGTTTTTTTTGGGGCTCTGAACTCCGTAGCTGCACTCTCCAGTTATTCTGATTTTCGGAAAGTTTAAACAGGCTAATTGCGGGATAATTTCAGCATGTGCAAAATATGTCAATTTTTATTTATTGTTATTTTCCGCTGAAAGAATTTTTATTAAACTGTCGGCGAAAATTCCAAAGGTGAATAAAACGAAATTGCTCTATTGCTAGTTTTTACTCTATTCGTCTCGCTAATTTAGCCCAGTCTAGTCTACGCGCGTATCAATTAGTGATGTTTTTCTGAGGCTCGAGTTTTGGAGGTCCGCCCGGTTTTTCGTACCGAATTTTTAAAGAATTATAAAGAACAATGTCACATATCACATTTAAAAAAATTGTGAATGGAAATTTTTAAAAACTTATTTAAAAAACGTTTAAAACAGTCCTAAATAACTAAAAGCTAAATAACCTAACTAAAAGCTAATTGGTAAGGTTAAATAACCTTTACCCATTTAAGAGACCAAGCCGGGACTGTTCCACTAAACGCGTGCTGACTAGGTGCTAAGTTAGCACGTTGTTAAATCTTTGGATAATGTTTTGGTGTTTTTTTTCTCAAGACATATTATGGGACTCTCTTTTTAAATGGGATAAATTAATATTTACACAGTTTTTATGCATATTTGCTCTAAATAAAAGCTAATAAAGCCTTAACCCCTAGTTATGAGTTTTTTAACCCTTAACTAGGGGTTATTGCCGTATTAACTTATATTAATTATAACAAATATGCATAAAATTAATAAAATATCAATTTATGCCATGCAGACAAAGCGTTTAATAAGGTTTCTCGAGAAAAAAAGCAGAAATTATAAATTACCAAGAGTTTTAAACAACGTGCTAACATAGCATCAATGTAGTCAGCACGCGCTTAGTGAACCGGCCCATGGTAGGAGCTCCGCTTTAAATAACGTCAAAATTCATTAAGGAATTGAGAATTGGGAATTAAGTGAATTTTAAAGAAACTTTAGGCTATCATTCTTTACTGTACAACAAAAAACCTATGAAGTCGTTGATTCTTTCCTAGAGTCTACAGTAACCCCTATTTAAAGTGATTTATGTAGATTATACTGTATTATTATAAAGTCGTCACTTATATGGATTATTGCTAGTAAAAAGTTTGAAACACAGTAAAAATTTAGCTGGTTTTGTTTTGAATTAAGTTTTTTCGAAATCCATATAAAGATTTTAAAGCAAACTCCTCCTGAATGTATTAAAGCAAATTTGTGTGCGGTAATTTTTCCATAATGTTTTAATATTGTAAAACATTGTATTGGCTTATGTATTAAATATGACCAAGTTTGTAGTGCACAGTTTTTTCTTGAAATTGCGGTACAAAATTAACCTTTTTATTTTCAATTTTTTATTAGATACATTGTATTCCACCCTTACCCCCAAAAAACTTTAGAAAATTTTTTTGCCGAAATAACTTGAGGAGTTTAAGATACTGACCTTCCGAAAATCACGGTTTTTTCAGTAACTTTACTTAAAAGATTGTTTAATTGCTACTAATTTTTTCCTTTTTTTTTGATACGGTGATTTTTATAATTTATGCAATATTTGTTAAGATATTGCGTCTGCCGTACACAAAACTTGCAACTTATTTTCAAAAACAAAGAGTGTCAATAGATGTAGTGGTAAAATTAATCATTATTTCGGTCCAAAATTTAACTTCGGAAAAAGATTTTGCGAGGCACCTTGCACTGGAACTCTGTTTATACATGAAGTATGCAATATACATAAACGTCACCATAATGAATAATTACCGTATTTCCTACTTATCTTTCGTAGTATGCAGATCAACCGATTGAAATTTCGCGCGCTTTCGATCGGTTGATCTGCATACTACGAAAGATAAGTAGGAGATACGGTAATTATCCATTATGGTGACACTCATGTATATTGCATACTTCATGTATAAACCGAGTTCCAGTGCAAGGTGCCTATAATAAACATCACTTTCATTTTCACTATATTCGTATAAATTGTTATAAAATACTTTGCAATATTTTAAAGAAAATAACTTTTCACATTAATAAAATTAGAATATAAGATTAGAGTCTTTAAAACAGTATTTGTTATTGCAATGTCCGGGTGGCAGTAAAACTGACGTATATAGTCGTCTGTAATCTGTCCGCAAATCGTTTTTTTTTTCTGAAGTTAATTGTTCGGTCAAAAAGCGATTAATTTTTCCACAACATTTTCACTTTCTCTACATTGTTTTTGGTCATGCGAAGCCAAAAATTGCAAGTTTTTTTGCTTGCAGACGAATTATCTGAACGGGTATTTAAAAGCAATTAAAGCAACTAAGGTTTTAAAAGAAAGAGAGTTGCCGCTTTCTTGTACCATCTTTCGTAACTTAAATTTTTATACTTTTTGAGCTATTTTTCTAGTAAAAAATACCTAAGACACAGTTAGGGTCTTATGTTCAGAACCACTAATTATATTTTGACAAATTTTTTAGGCATTTCGGGCAAGCGTAAAGTTTTTACAAAACAAATTAACAAAATTGAAAACAATCAGTGTGACGCTGTATGAAAAAAACAATGATGCGCATTTTGGATCGGATTTTTAATGCAAATTATTCCGCTCAAATTACTTAGCTAGTTTTTCCTTTTTTTATCTAATGTTTTACAGTATTATGCTGTGGACTTTTATGAGATTTTGGTAATAAAAATCTAATGCAAAATTAAAAAAAATCAAAAACATTCAAAAAATTTAATGCAAAATTTATAATTTTTTAAATTAAAAATTAAGTTTTTTTTAGCGTAAACTTTGACTTGGAAGGTTTTGATCGCAATTCAAAATGTTTATTTATTCTATTTAATAAATATTTAAAGAAGATGAATTGTTACTGTTGGAGTTGCGGCAAAGGGTATGGACATGGAGGGTTTGTTCGAGGTAAATTTAATGTTTAACACTGTAGGTTTAGTTTAATTTATTGTCAAAAACAAATAGTTTTAAAGGTCATATTTATTGAATCATTGAATGCCAATTATTGATCAGAAATATATATTGCTACATTCTTGTAAACAAAAAGAAAGTTCATTCATTCTAAAACAGTGATTTTGAATTAATAGAAGTTTTGTGTTGATTTAAGGGCACTGATTTTGTGTTGAATTAAGGGCACTGATTTCACAGAAGGTTTTTACGCTAAATTTATTTTACTTCTACCTTTAAAACCTAAATTATTAAATTGAAAATCGACCACCTGCATTTTAAGCAGATATTTTTGCTTCTTATGCACCCAAACATGTCGATTATAGTGACCCTATCTTTCAATATCATGCTCCGGAACTTTATTTACTTAGAGGAAACGGAACTTCGCAACACCGGAGCTCTGGAGTTCCGCTTCTTAATAAAATAAATTTAATTTTTTAAAGTTTGTAACACGTTAGTGAAAAAAGTCCCATTCAATATACGTTGTTCAGTTTTAAAAAGCCTGAACCAAATTCTGACGTCATAGACGCCATGAACGCTGAGCAAAAGGATTCTTCAATGAACCATGCCTTCTTTTATCTCCTGCCGCTTTTATTTCATAGAGCAAATACATACTGTAGCCAACTGTTGCTAAATGATAATTTGTTAAAAAATCTTTAATTATGACTCATTTTTCAGTAGTTACAGGTCGAAATTTTTAGGACAAAGTTCGGACGAATCGAACGATGAAAGTTTAGAAAATGGCAAAATCGCCGATAAAGAAGAAGCGAAGAAAGATGAAGCGGAAAAAGAAGAACCCAAAACAGCCATGCAGATAATAAAAGCTGAACTCCACGTCTTTAGCGAGGATACATCGCTCCACGGCCCCTTATACGTAAGATTTGCAAATAAATAAAATAAAATAAAATAAATGCAAACATTTTTTTCTGAGGTAAAAAACCCAGAGCTGAGTCTCAAAAGTTTTGTTAAAGTTAAAAAAAATTGTGAATTATATCAATATTATTTTGAAACAAAATGTTTTAAATTTCTAGGAAATAAATAAATTTTACAATTTTGTTAGGAGCGAAATAAAAACTAGAGAAAACACACATTCTTTAAATAATGAAAACGGATCTTTAGTAACAAATATAGAGAGGAAATATTTCTGCTCTGTGTTTAATAATAATAGTGAAAAATTTCTTAACTTATTATTCACAAATTGAAAAATCTTGACAATATGCTTTTTATACTTAAAATAAATAGTAAAAAAATAGCTTTAAAAAAGCTTTCTAATATATTTTTAGATTCTCAGACAATGTTTATCCTTATTTTTCAAAGCGTTTGACCTTTGTATTGGCCAAACTATTATCGAAAATTAAAAAAAAAAACATTAATGACAGTATATTTCCAAAGGAGTGAAAATATGCGTTTTTTATTTTATATATTAAAAAAGCGCCAAGGAAAATTATTGTGCAGTTCTTTTTGAGATATCTGTCTGTGTAAAATAATTAAGCGATCGGTTATGAAATTTACCTTTCTTGAACCATTTTATTTAAGTGCTAAAACAAATTCAAAACCAAAAGCTCGATTAAAAAGCGCCTTGAAGTTTTGAATAAGGTTACTATATTAAAATTTAAACAAAAAATATGGATCTGGTCGTAATATTTTCAAAACCTTTAATTCATTTCACATTTAAGTTTTTTTTATAAGGTAAACAAACTATTTTAGTAGCAAGAATATATATAATCAAAGGTGGATAATCTAATAAAGGTATGTCACAGCGGTCTGTAGCAGCGTGCATCATAAAATCCAATTCGGGCCGCATGTCCGGCCAAAAGCCGCATGTCCGGCCAAAAGCCGCACGTAAAAAACCGCATGTCCGGCCAAAAGCCCCACCTCCCGCCAAAAACCGCACGTCCGGCCAATAGCCGCATCTGGCCAAAAGCCGTCATTTGTCCGGCCAAAATCCGATATCCGCCAAAAGCCGCACGTCCGACAAAATTACGCATGTCCGGCCAAAATATGACGTCTTTTAGCCGCATGTCCTGCATATAATATCCGCACGTCCGGCCAAAAGCACTCCGGCCAAACGCCGCACGTCCGGCCATAAGCCGCACGTCCGGCCAAAAGCCGCACGTCCGGCCAAAAGCCGCACGTCCGGCCAAAAGCCGCATGTCCGGCCAAAAGCCCTTGGCCAAAATTAACGCCCTTGTGGCCGGACGGGCGGCTTATTGGCCAGACAAATTTAAAACTTTAATGGCACTCCATTCTGTACTTTTTATCGACTTCAAGCCACTTAATAAAATTAATTGCAGGGAATACAATGGGCATTTTTGTTGTTTTTTTTTCCGGAATTTTTTTTATAATTACTTTTGGCCGGACATGCGGCCCGACCGATTTTATGATGCCGCTGCTACAGTCCGCTTGACTTACCTAGTATCAAGAATATATATAATACAAGAAAATGTCCAACTGTAAACTAAATTTCTGACCAAAATTTTGTTGAAAAACTCGCACATGCACGACTTCGCTTATTGTTATTTATTGTTTATTTACTGTTTTTTTAGTTGTGCAAAAATATTTTTAGCGCAAAAAAGCTGCATTGACGCTTCGTAGTTAAACCGCTCATCATGTAAGTATATTTGGCACCCAGTGCGCTGTTTCATAAATGTTAGGAACATTTAATTCTTTGTAAATATTTACAAAGAAATGAAATCCTATGCTAAAGCATAGTGATAAATGCAAGATATATTTATGCAAATTTTCGGTTTTTTATAAGTTTTTCAAAAAGTCTATTGCATTTTCATTTCTTTGTAGCTTTCTACAAAAAAGAAATGGACTTCAACAAAAAAATAGCATGTTGGGAACTTTTATGAAACAGCGCCCAGCACGATATTTACTAAACGGTGATGTGCGGTTTTACAGTAACTACCGTGCTGAATGCCGGCTATACTTACATGTTAGATGAAAAAATGAGCGGTTTAACTACGATGTGTTTATTGAGTGCGAAGAAACTGGCGATTTTTACTGAAATAAAACCAACACTGTGTTAAAAAAAATTGAACAGAAAATGCAAGATTTTTGCTTGATAAAAAGTCACCTATATCATAATTTTGATCAAAAATTTAGTGGGCTTCCTAAATTTTTCTGGGTTATATATTCTTGCTAGAAGTAACAAGTAAGTTATTTAATGGAGTAAATTTTTTTTTATCAAAAAACCCTTTAAATTGATTAGTAACAGCCATTAATCATCACCGCGACTTGTCAAAGCTCTGTTGCGCAGTATTTGTTTTGTTTTTTAAATATATTTTAATAATTTCGTAGAAAAAAAATAAACATTCCATATAAATTCAAAAACTTGTTGATTGATTGCCAGTTTTGTGTTGGAGTTCCTGAATTTTCTTCAGAATGAGGTTGTATCGTCAATAAGTGCAGCAAGAGCTGTTTATCAATTACAAGGAGCCATATTGATTTAAACCTATTATTTTGATTATTGATTGATTATTGTATTAACTTAGGTTCTGCAGTCAGGTTACTGGCTTGTTCTCCTAGTTTTTATAGTCATAGTTTTTCTTTGTATCAATTCAAAAATTTATTGATAGATTGCCATCTGTTCCAATGTTCTGAAATGTGAATCTTCTTTAGGGTCATGTTAAATATTGCGTCAATAAATGCGGCAGGAGTGTTTCTGTTTTATCAATTACAAAGAACCATATTGATTAAAACTTATTAAAACTTATTTATTTGTCCTTGGGTCCCTGAATTATTTTCAAAGTAAGGTTGTATCGTGTCAATAAGTGCGGCGACAGAAATTACGCTGTTTTATCGATGAAAAAGAGTCATATTGATTTAAACTTATTGTATTGATTATTATATTAATTAATTTTAGGTTCTGCAATCTAGTTCCTTGTTGGTTCTTTTCTTTTTTGTGGCTGGTTTTTATTGCCATAGGTTTACTTTGTATTAATTCCAAAATTTACTGATTGATTGCCATCTGTTTCAGGGTTCTTGGATGTGAATCTTCTTTAGAGTGATGTTGCATTGTGTCAATAGATGCGGCAGGAGTGTTTCTGTTTTATCAATTACAAAGAACGATATTGATTAAAACTTATTTATCTATACTTGTGTTCCTGAATCATTTTCAGGGTGAGGTTGTATCGTGTCAATAAGTGCGGCAGAAATTACACTGTTTTATCGATGAAAAAAAGTCATATTGATTAAAAGTTATTGTGTTAATTATTATATTGATTATTTTTAGGTTCTGCAATCAGGTTCCTGGTTCGTTCTTGTCTTTTGGTGGCTGGTTTTTATTACCATGGCTTTCATCGGGATTTTTCAAATGGCGCAGTTGGTTCAGAATTTCGCCTCCTTCCCTACCGTTACTAGTTACGGTATATTACCGGCAAGTTTATCGAAATGCTACAACCCCCGTTGTGACGTTGTGTCAAAAATATGACGACTTGTAAATACAAGTTAAAATCCAAACCTGCTGGGTGATTGTGTAACGCAGCACATCAGTCAATGATATATTAAGGCAGGAGATTACAGGTTTAAGTCGTGTATCCACTATTGATGTTACTCGAAGCTCCAAGCTCCGGAGCGAAGCTCCGTTTTTAGGAGCTCCGGAGCGAAGCTCCGTTTTTAGGAGCTCCGGAGCAATCCTTGGAGCTCCGAACTATTTTTGTAACAATTTTTTGAATAATTAAAATAGTGATGCTATTAATTATTTTGTCAAAATTTTTTTGTAAACTAAACTTTTTAAAAAACTTATTTAAAACAGCAAAAATAGTCTTAGAAATGCAGATAGAGTAATTTTAAATGTCGAAAAACGCAATATCTCGACAAAGACTGCACAAATCTTAGCGATCAAGGTATCAAATTAAAGTATAAAGTAGCCGTTTTTTTTGAATGCATAATTTGTATCGAAAATCGGTATACCCACTGAGCAATTTGTAACGTACAGAATTGTCGAAAAACGCCATTTTCGGAGGGTCATAACTCCTGAACCCCTGGAGATATTTTGTTGAAAATTTTTTTGTGGGCTATTAGAGGCAGGGGTAAGGTTTTAACAAAAATTATTAAAATCAAAGACATAAAGTTTGACTCCGCACCACACCTTTAAGTAAAATTTTGCTGCCTAGTTTTAACTGCGCTATATAAAATGAATTAATTTTTGTAACTATAACTTTATACTTTTACTACGCTGAAAAGTTTTTCATACGAATTTGAAATCTATTTACTTAACTGAATAAAGTGGATCGCTCATTTTTCAGCCGAAAAGCTAAAGACAACAAATTGTTTCGCCTTTTTTATTTATTTGGATTTATATTTTTGAAATTCACAGAAGTTTTTGTATTTTTATAAACACACTGTATTTAAAGGAGCACTGTCACAAATAAAAAAAGTTTTTTAATACTGGACGGATCCGGATGAAATTTGAAAATTTTGTAGCTTGTGTTCTAAGAAAGTTGAATCAAATCGATTCAATATTAAAAAAGTTATTAGCAAACGGCGATATAGAGTAAAATGCACAACACACAAACACCAAACACCAAAAACCACGGTAACACAGTAACGGACAGAAAATCCGGTAAAACCAATAGGTTTACTTTATGCAATACCAATTACCATAATATAATGCAGGAATAGTGTATGAGGAAAATGAAATGTTACAACGAAACATTTTCGCCCCTCCTGGCTTGTCTTAGCGCCTGCCCTTTGCATAATATGCATAGGGAAGATAAGTTTCAGGTTATTCAACAACAACAACAACGAAAATGAAAATCGTCTGGTAAAGTTCGTATTGAGTTATACTAGGACGCAAGTGATAATTTATAAGTGATAATGCTAGTGATAATGATAAGTGATAATGATAGGTGATAATGATAGTGCTAATTGTGCTAATAGTTCTGATAGTGCTGATAGTGCTAATATTGCTAATAATGATAGGTGATAATGATAATGATGATTATCGTTATAACTTATTACTCATTATCACTTATCACTCATTATCACTAATGATTATCACTATCATTATCGCTTATCACTATCATTATCAATTATCACTCATTATAACTTATGATTATCACTTATCATAATCACTATCATTATTACCTATCATTATTACTTATCACTTAGCACTCATTATCACTTATCATTATCACTATTATTATTACTATCACTATCACTTATAAATTATCACTTGTGTCCTAGTATAACTCAATACGAACTTTCCCAGACGATTTTCATTTTCGACTATTACTTTATCCTGCACTCCAAAACCTTGCAACTGTTTTTTGTCAAATATCTTTAGACCATTTTAAAAAGACCGAAATAAATATTTTTTGAACATCATAGAAAAAAATGTTTTTCTCACAGCGAAAAATTGTGTTATAAAAATATTTTTTTAAAAAAATAACAGGCGTCGTATTTTTAACTATATTTTTACACCGTGATTTATTTTGATATTAAAAAATTATTTGTCGAAATATTAGTGTTTTTATTGAAAAAAAACTTCTGAGATTGTTACCCCATTGTTTGTAAAACGTGGAAAGGAAACATGACAGGCAGTTTATAAAATTATATTTTTTGCTTTTTTTTTTGTTGAAAACACTTTGTAGAAATAAACCATTTAAAAATAATAAAATCGATACTATTTTTTTCATTTAAAAAATTTTTTTTCATACGATTAAAAGACTTATAAATTCAGTATTTTTTCACATTTCAAAAATCTGCCGACTGTTTCAAGGTAAAAATCGCAGGTTTTTTTCGCTAAAATCGCAGGTTTTTTGCATTTTAATATATCCGAATAACTTTGTTAAAATTTCCAATCAAGAAATAACAATATTTTATTTTTTCCATCTTTTTGCACCCAAATTTTCTTGGTAAAAACCCTAAAATGTCCTAAAAGGCCCTAATTTTTGACTTTTTAAAATATTTTAACAAAAATGTGGTCAATTTTACAAAAAACTAAAAGGGGTAAATATGAAAAAAAAATTCCGATGTTGGAATATTTCCTTTTTTGTTTTTACACACAATAGAATTTCCGCATAAATTGGTTGCTTCGTTTGCGACTCGCGAGATCCATGCACTAATTTAATTTAAAGGAGCACTGTCACAAATAAA